>CAXAMN010000336.1:1578970-1607527 GCA_963970005.1 Durusdinium trenchii
GCACGCACTGTCCACAGAACCCTGAAACTTCGAGTGGCATCTGATCATATCTGATCCAATGATATGTGAGCCTGCAAAGGAAAAATTACACCAGCATGGACCCGGATAGCTAGGCAGAATCGCATGACCTATGCGACTGGCTGGAACAAGATGTACGCAGCCTGCACAGCCAGCTTACGGCACCTCCACAGCGGCACCAGCAACCTGTCTCCACCACGTGCACAGCCAGCTCACAGCACCAGCACCAGCACCGGCACCCAGCACCCAGCACCAGCACGGGCACCCGGCACCAGCGCCAGCAACCTCCACCACGTGCACAGTTGGCCCACAGCACCAGCAGCCAGCTCACAGCACCGGCACCCACCACTGTCTCCACCACGCGCACAGCCAGCTCACAGCACCAGCACCGGCTCACAGCACCAGCACCAGCAACAGCACCCGGCACCCAGCACCAGCACCGGCACCCGGCACCAGCGCCACCAACCTGTCTCCACCACGCGCAGCAAGCACCGGCGCCCGGCACCAGCACCAGCAACCTGTCTCCACCACGCGCACAGCCAGCTCACAGCACCAGCATTGGCACCCGGCACCAGCACCAGCGACCTGTCTCCACCACGCGCACAGCACCAGCACCGGAACCCGGCACCCAGCACCAGCACCAGCAACCTGTCTCCACACGCACAAGCTCACAGCACCAGCACCAGCAACCTGTCTCGAAAGCGCGCACGGGCAACTCATTGTTATTTGAAGTAAGAACCCCATAGCTCGCTATCTGGGGAAAAAGGGTGCGTCTGCAAAACCCAACCCTGCGAAAACAGGTTGCGGTTGGGTCGCTATGGCGCTGACCGTGGGTGAAGTTTTTTTGGGGAGGTTTTGGGTGGAAGTTGGAAGCATGAAGTGTCAGATTCGGGTGAAATGGTGTGGAAACGTAACATGTTGAAGTGTGGAGGATGATTTTGCTACGCAGGCGCAGCGTTTTGTGAAATCCTAAATTGCGTTCGCTGGTGACCTGGCGAAGCCGTGTTTGCAAGTCCAAACTAAAATTGCGATTCTGGTGGATGCGAGCGTGCTCAGAAAGTGTCAATATCACTCTGAGCTTTGCGGACTATTCGTGCCAGGCGCAATACTTTGCGCGCGTTGGAGGTGCCGAAATTGAATAATTGATTGGCAGGGTTGCTGGATGTGTTCGCGCTGATGAGACTTCCCGATTTTGAAGGAAGCCTCGTACAAAAGAGTTTCGTGCTTTTGGTGTGTCGGTGACCGGTGCTTTTGCGACGTTATAACTGGTCGCGGTGTTCATTGCGTCGATAACTTCATCGGTGTTTTCTGCGGCGGTTCGTTGGTGGTTTTTTGCGACGGTGCGCGGATGTTTTTTGTGTCTGCAAACGGTGTTTTCTGCGTCGGTAGTGCTTTCTGCGACGGTAACCGGTGATTTTGCGTCGGGAAGCGGTGTTTATTGCGGCGGCAACCTCAACGATGTGGGACGGCCACCGGTGGCACGACCAGTTCTATTCATCCAACTAGTGCTGCTGCTACTACCACTACTGTTGCTTGTGCTAGTACTACCACCGCGACGACGACGACGACTACTACTACTGCTGCTACTACTACTACCACCACTACCACTACCACTACGACTACTACTACTCCGACGTCGACGTCGACTACTACTACTATTACTAGTAGTAGTAAAACTACGACGACCACCACCACCACCACTGACTACCACCACTACCACTACCACTACCACTAACTGGCCGGACTTTATTAGGGAATGAGGGAATGAGGCTAAAACTGGCCAGGAGAAGTACGACGATGGTAGAAAGGTATGCTGAGCCTTGCTCAAGATGGAAAAACAGCATCGAAAATATAGGCGACAAAGGTAATGGCTCAAGATCAAAAATGATCATGGTAGAGCATGATGAGCCTCCTGCTCAACAGCAAGAATTATCATGCTGAACAAGTGTGATGGAAAGGGCAATGGCTTGAGGTCAAACATGTCACGGCGGATAGGCACGCTGAGCTTCTGGCTCAGCATCAAAAATCACAA
The DNA here is from genome assembly GCA_963970005.1 of Durusdinium trenchii. Taxonomy (NCBI): domain Eukaryota; class Dinophyceae; order Suessiales; family Symbiodiniaceae; genus Durusdinium; species Durusdinium trenchii. Next base: position 1,581,021 of record CAXAMN010000336.1, read on the forward strand.
TGCTGGGAAGTAATGGCTCAAGATCTGAATGGCTCAAGGAAAAACAACATTCTTTTGCGCTAGAGTATTTTTCAAAAATGCTGAGGGGCCACCAAACTGAGGGGCCACCAAACCCTAGAACATCGGAGAAAGAATTGTGGGATCGCTTGCCACGGGCTTCCACACGCGCGTAAGTGATTTGATTTGAGATTGGTTGTTCACAATCAGATCCAACTTTGGATTCAAAAAGGAAACTATTTTGCAAACCCTCACTGTGACACTGCATAATGTTCCACTTCTCAAGAGTGCAGATTTGGGCAGAGTGCATTTGTCGTTTTGTTTTCGTTTTTGCAAACCCTCACTGCGAGAGTGTATAACGCATTCCAGTTTTTAAGAGCGCAGGTTTTGGCAGACGAGCGCGCCTGTCGTTTTGTTTTCTTGTTTTTGCAAGCCCTCACTGTGAGAGCGCTTAAGCTTTCAAGAGCGCAGGCTTTGGCACAGCGCACGCGTCGTTTTGTTTTTCTTGTCGTTGCAAACCCCGCGGCGAGAGTGTTCACGCCGGCATCCTGACGTCAACACTCAAAAGCTCGCGTTCTCTCGCCTTTATTTCGCTCCAGAGTCTAAGGGGCGGCGGTATAGAGGCCAAACCCCAAGGCAATTAGGGATAAAAACTTTTGCTCGCGTTCTCGCGCTCCATTCTTGTACCTCTTGGAGGCTGTTTCAACAACAAACATTTCCCCTTTGCTCGTCAAAATGACGTCGCCCAAAACAACTGTGTCACCAAATCGCGATGATGAATACACGCAAAAAATCACATGGCCCAAGATCACTTTTAAATGATTCTGCTCTGAGGAAAACATCAGCGATTCCAGAATATAGACAGCATCAGCTGACGGTGGCACAGCTTGTCTCAAAGGACGCTTCTGCCTGAGCATGTCTTCCGAACATCCGCGTGCCCGGGGCTGACGTTCTATCCGTCAACGTTCGCTTGATGGTAGATAAAGCCCAGTGCTTGCTGGAGACTTTGTCCTGTGGTTGCGGCTGAACCAGAAGTTCGCAAGTAGCACATGTAGTCATAGACTTCAGGCTCTCCAAGGTTCGCTTCACCAACGTCCCAGCTGCTGACTTACTTGCAATCAATCCGAAAAAGACCATAGCCAAGTGGCGGCCTTCCCCCATGAGATCTCCAGCTTTGTTCAAAAGCATTCTGCCTACTTAGCAACAGGGCCGCTCAAAACAATCTCTCGCGGCTTTCTGAGAGCACCACGCCGCACGTCATCTTCCAGTTTAATCAACTTTGCAATGTGAAGCCGCTGACAAGCATAGCTGACAGAGGCCTTGCTGCTGCAACGCAGTGGAAGTCGTAGGCTGCTTGCTCAACGCTCAAGACCAAAAGAAAGAGCTTCAAGCTTTGGCGCAGCCAGGACTGACTTTCTCGATTTCTTTGCTACGAGACACTTCATCTTCAACCATCGAACTTATCCTCCTGGAGCTGTAGCTCACTCCATCACGACTGCAGATTCTACCGTCCTGGTCTGTAGGGAAGACTGCAACTTCCCAGAGTGACTGTCGGCCCTGAAACACTTTCTTTCAAACAAGGTTACAGCAAGATTTGATTGTATCGGCAAGAATGTCACAAACAAATAAAGGAAATTCTTCCGGAATCAAGTTCACTTACGTTCACAGCAACTCCAGGATCCGATGCAACTGATCTGAGGAAATCTTGAATTCAGTTGGCAAATGAAGTTACCATGAACGCACCTGACGACCAACAGATCGATCTAGGAATCGAACGATTCTCACCCACACCGCCCTTGAGAAGACTGAAAAATGGCGACACAGACTAAGAAATCTGAGATGTTCTGCCTCGTGCAAAAAAGCTGCATTTCCGTCCCCTTGGATAGGTCTTTGCGCAGCCAAGTGAACCATACTAGCACTACCACAACTACTCCTACAAGCGCCACCACCACCACCACCACTACCACCACCCCCGCCGCCGCCGCGGTCGTGACCGCAACCACAAGCACAACAACGACCACCACCACTACCACGACCACTTCTGCTCTTACTGCAACCCGTTCCATGTCCAACTAGCAATCCTCTACCACCAACATCAACGAACAAGAACCGTGAATGCTGTGTCTTTTTGCTAACAACTTCATGTCTTACTGCCGCTTGACTTTGACGTGGCAACCGTCGCAGAAAACACAAGCAACCGCCGCAAAAAACACCGGTGGACAGCGTACCGTCGCAAAAAACACCAGCCAAACGTAGTGCGGGAAGCGGCCTCTGGGCGTTGCGCGGCCTCGGTGGAAAGCGAATTTGCGTGAGTCTGTGCCATTGGGGGAAACGCAGCGCGTCGCTCAGCGGTCACGAGGCTTCGCGTTATACAGTTATGTTGTACATTGTTGCGTCTACTACATCTGCGGCACACCGCGCGGCGAAAGTGCGTCTCGCTGCGCTGTGGGGCTTTGGCGCGGCCTAGGTGGAAAGCGCGCTTGCGTGAGTCCGTGGCCGTTGAGGAACTGTAAACTTTAAACGTGGCGCGTTGCTGGGGAGCGGGGTGATTGGCAGCGCCCACAGGCTTGGCGTTACATTGTTGCATCATGTTGCATCTAGTCTGTGGCACCCACCAGAGTGTTGCGCGAGAGTATCCCACAAGAGTTTCGCACGAGACTTGTGGGAAGTATCCCCACAAGAGTGTCCCACAGGCTTTGCGAGTGCTCCACAAGTTTTCCACAAGAGTGTCCCTCAAAAGTGGCCCACAAAAGTGTACTACAGCACAACTTGCTCACACTTGGGGGTTCACCATGCCCATCTCTTCCGGTTCTGGCCTTCACTGGCACCACTGCCCAAAGATAAATGTTGGCCAGCCGAAGTGCTCTGATTGCTCCTGGCCCACAACCAATCTGGGCTAGTGACTGCCTCATCCTTTTTGATATATACCTAAGATTGCCTAAGTAAGGATTTTCATATTTGGTCCTGACACCCTTTTCACAATGACGCGTCCTTCTGACGCATTGGCGTGCAGTACGCCATCATTGAAATCATCGGTCAGGGGAATCGTCAGCTCGCGCAGCATGAAGCGTATGTTGCCGAATTCTTAGCAGGGCGACGAAAAAAATGCTCAAAAAACTATTGCTCCGTGTACAGATTACAAGGATGTTAGTTTGCGTAAGCAGGTGGTGAACATGTGACCACTTCACGCGCCGCAGAACATGCCGCTTGACCAGTAGTGGAGCCCACGGCCTTATAAAGACAGGTAGGACCTACGACGTCGCCAGAAATGAGTCGCAACGACCAGCCAAACCACGCCAATACTTCTGGCACCCACCAGAAGCGACAAAGGGCCATCTCACCAGCAGGAAGATGAAAATGTTTTACCGCTTCACCTGAAAGAAGAACGCGCCGCCTCATGGGCAGTGAACACGCGCAACTTCACCAGCCGAACTCGTCACGTCACCAAGAATAAAAACGTAAACCTTCGCCAGCTGCTAGCGCCTACTACTTCACAAAAGCGTGAAGCAACGCGACTTGACCAGCGGTAAGGTAAGAATCCGGCGCATCTTCAAGTGAAGCTCCACTCAGTCGCGCAACAAGCCTTTGGGATATGGCGCGTTGCCTGGCAGTCAAATGAAACGAAGTCCATGACAAACATGCGAGAACAACTTCTCGCAAACCTCGTCATTCCGGACACACACTCGAAGTGTAAACGCATGGTCCTCACAGAGGGCTGCCAATGGGTATCCGCGTGTTCCCACAGGAGAAACACAACTCCTTCAAAGGGCACCCAGCTTTAAGCAAACAGTACCAGCGTTGACAAGCGCAGGCAACGAGCTCCAGTGGTTCATACGAAAGTGGGTTCCTGTCAAGGTTCACGCAATGTGAATACGCAAGATGAAGAGTTCATGGAACGGGCATTCGTTCTAAGCACCCGCTGCAATTGCCTGAAAACTCAATATATAAAGAACGAACATGCTCAGCATCGCACGCTGCTTGAGAAATTGCAATGTCTGCGTGGCAAAATCAGCGCTCAATGGGTTGAACTTCTTCAGGTTCTTCTCAGCTTTGCGAAAAAACTGCACTCTGTCTGCACGTAGGCGCCTTGCGAAGAAAAGGACCGAGCATGGTTCATGGTAAATCCGCCGACCCTGGTCTAGGCGGCGTCGCCTTGATGCCAGGGTGACAAGTGCGTAAATTCGTTATTCCCAGATAGCGAAGCTATGGGGTTCTTACTTCAAATAACAATGAGTTGCCCGCGCGCGCTTTCGAGACAGGTTGCTGGCGCTGGCGCTGCGAGCTGGCGGGTGCCGGGTACCGGTGCTAGGTGCGACAGCTGTGTCAAGGGCTGTACTGTTTGCGCGCATACTCTTGCACGTCGCAGCGTCGCGCTGGACACTGCTTGGCCTTGGGCCAATGATGCCTACGGGCTTTGCTGTTTGCGCGCATACTTTTGCGCGCATAAACTTGCACGCGCAAGATCATACGTTGTTATTCCCCAAATAGGGATAGCTATGGGGTTCTTGCTGCAAATAAGAATGAGCTGGCTGCGCGCGCTTTCGAAAGGGTGCACATGTCGGCGCTGGCGCTGGTGTTCTTGGGCGCTGGCGCTGTGAGCTGGCTGAGCGCGCGTTTAAGACCGGCGGCGGCGCTGGGCGCTGGCGCCGCTGCCGGTGTTGTCAGCTGGCAAAGCGCGCCGGCGCTGATGTCAGCTAATTGCGCGCGCTGTGGAGGTGCCGTAAGCTGGCTGTGCAGGCTGCGTACATTCTTGTTCCTTGCAGGTCGCGCGCAACATGAGTGACTGGCACTTCATTGACAGAAGCGGCGCTTGGTCGCCCTTCACTGCTGCAAGCGGCGGAAGTTGTTATCACTTCACTGTCAGAAGCCCAGCACCAGCAACCTGTCTCAAAAGCGCGCGCGGGCAACTCATTGTTGTTTGAGAAGTAAGAACCTCATGGCTTCGCTATCTAGGGAAAAAACAAGGAACCACGGTATTTGCGAGGTTTGGTGCACCTTTCCTTTTCCCCAGATAGCGAAGCTATGGGGTTCTTACTTCAAATAACAATGAGTTGCCCGCGCGCTTTCGAGACAGGTTGCTGGCGCTGGTGCTGCGAGCTGCCTGTGGACATGGTGGAGACAGGTTGCTGGCATTGCGTTGGTGCTGGGCGCCGGCGCTGGTGCTGTGACAGGTTGCTGGTGCTGGCGCCGGGGGCGCCGGCGCTGGCGCTCTGAGTTGCTGGCGCTGGTGCTGGGTGCTGGGCGCCGGGCGCCGGTGCTGGTGGTGGTGCTGTGAGCTGGCTTCGCACGTGGTGGAGACAGGTGGCGCTGGTGCTGTGAGCTGGCTGCGCAGGTGGTGGAGACAGGTTGCTGGTGCTGGTGCTGGCGCCGGGCGCCGGTGCCGGTGCTGACAGGTTGCTGGTGCTGGTGCTGGGCGCCGGGCGCCGGTGCTGGCACTGGCGCTGTAAGCTGTCTGTGGACGTGGTGGAGACAGGTTGCTGGTGCCGGGCGCCGGGTGCTGGTGCTGTGAGCTGGCTGCGCACGCGGCGGAGACAGTTTGCTGGTGCTGGTGCTGGTGCCGGGCGCCGGTGGTGCTGGTGCGGGCGCGGCAACAGGAGCGGTCGCAAAAGCGCATCATCAATCCAGATTATGCTGGATGGCAATCTGAATATTCTCGCGCGATCTCAGAAGTCGATCTCACTATCATCAGGTGAGGCTGAGTTCGTCTCGATTGTCCTTATCGTTCTGCAGATCGTTGCTTCAAGCATGCTACTACTGCTTGGCCCGGCCAATGACACTTACGGGCTTTGCTGCTTGCGCGCATACTTTTGCGCGCATAAACTTATATCAACTCTTCGAGAAGGCGATGGAGAGAGAAAGACCATACGCTGTTATTCCCCAAATAGGGATAGCGATGGGGTTCTTGCTGCAAATAAGAATGAGCTGGCTGCGCTTTTGAAAGGGTGTCGGTGCTGGTGCTGGTGTTGTGGTCCTGAGTGCTGGTGCTGTGAGCTGGCCGAGCGCGCGTGGAAGACGGGGAGGTGCCGTAAGCTGGCTGCGCAGGCTGCAGACATTCTTGTTCCAGCCAGTCGCATGTCAACAGGTCGTGGGATTCTGCCTAGCTATCTGGGTCTGTGCTGGTGTAATTTGGGGGACCGGGGCGGAAAAGAAAACGGACGGTATTTACGAGACTGTTCGCAAAAATCGCGAACAGTTGCAAAGTTATTTTTGCAAGAAACAATGGTTCTGTTCAGGGGCGTTAGGCCGTTTCCTCCCACCCCTGGCCCTCCCACTCTTCATTGGCTTTGATGATGATGATGATGATGATGATGTCGGTCAAAGTGTTGATGATGTGAATTATGCGCCTGGGGTTAACACACTTCGTTTGCATTTTGTTTGCTCTGTTTCCAATGCCCTCTCGCTCTGGAGCAACAAGCAGCCCAACATGTCCAACATAGGCCAACTTCGCAGCAGCAACAACAACAGCAGCAGCAGCACAGCCACAGCCACAGCCACAGCCATAGCCACAACAACAGCCACCAACGACGACAGCCACCAACCCACCAACGACAACCATCAACACAACCGCCACCACGCCCACAACAACTACTGCCACCACAACCGCCGCAACCACAACAATCACCGCCACGCGGCCAGCTATGACCACCCACCATTACCAAAGTAACACCCCCCAAGGCCCGCTCTCTGGCCGGCTTTCGGGCGTAAGCCCTTAAATAAGCATCGGTTGCCAAGTTCTGTTTTCAATGTTATCATGGTTGGAATGCTTGCTGCGTTACACTTCTTTTTGTGATTTGGCTCAAGCTTTGATGCTTGACATCATTCATGGTGGGCATGTTTCGCAATCATTTCAGCCCAGACCTATCCAACGCACGCGCTCCACCTCCAACAGACTCCGGACTTCCATTTGCACACACCACCCTCCCTAGTTTACTGACATCTTTGTGCTGATCCTCATTCCACGTGCTTTCCATTTGCCACTTCTTCATCGACTTGTGTATATCGAAGCTCTCCATCTCTCTCTCTCTCTCTCTCTCTCTATCGGTGATGTGTCATGTGGTGAAGTGTAGTTCCAAAATTCAAAGTATCTCAACTAAACTTCCATTGATGAGTTGATTCATATCAATCTTGTCTTTATATATAGTCCCTATATGTCCCTGTCACACTCGCTGCCCAATTTGTTACCTCTCTTCTGGCGGCATCTGCTCATGCCGGGCGAAGAAAGCATCCTCTTCACTGCCAAATTCCATGGCAAAATACGCGCGGGCACATACATTGTCACTCTAGTCCAGGCCACTCCGTGCATGAAAGTCGGTAGCTTCAAAGCATTTGTCCGCCTAGTTCTGCTCTGTAAACACCGAGGCAAGATTTCGTGTCTGAGTTATATATATATATTATAAGTTCTTTCAGCAGGCAACTGCAAGAACAACCACGGGGTGCTGAGCTCTTGCATTTGAGCCAGCCAGCTAGTTTGATCACGCAAGTTCGTGTTTTGTAAAGGTTCTTGGCAACCAACCGGAATTGCAGTGCACCGTGCCTGGTCAAGGCACGAGGAGCACCTGCAGTCCCGCTTTCCATGTTGAACGAACGCAAGTGTACTTTCTCACCGACTCTCCAAGATCAAATGCGTAAAATCACAGGTTGGCACTGAAGCAACCAGTTGCCCCCTGCTAGGGAGCAGGAAAGGCAAATCACCTTAAAGTCAAAGCAGCTGATAGCTCTGGATGCCTTTCTTGAATATCTAGCAAAGTCCTAGTTGAAAGTTAGTTATGAAACAAGAAAGAACTCTGCTTGCCTTGTTTTGTCCCCTCAGGCATGCCTCTAGAGTTCTAAAGAACTTATTTGCTTTGATGTGCGCAGCATGTAGAGAAAAACAGGAGCGAAACTCACAACGCTGTCAAAAATTCACCAAATGCGTAAACCCAGCAGGTGTGCAAGTTTTGGCTTGAGTTTCCAGGCCCAAAGGCGGAGGCTGGACATAGCCTGACACGACTCATGACTCATGAAGGTACCATCTCGGTATTGCAACTCAAATCGCAAAAAATAAGAAAATAGATTCCATGATATGGCCACATAAGGGATGCTTAAAGTCTTTGGTTCCCTCCAATTTGTTTGCATTTTTAGCGACTCCTATGCCGATTTTGAGGCAAACCCATCTCCATCTCCCATGAATGACACATAGTAAGACGCTTCTTTGCATCTTCCAACAGCACTCATTTCGACACAAGTACACGTGCACTCTGAATCATGTGCTCCTGCCGAGGGAAGGGCGCCCAAAGGCGCTGAATGATCTGTGCCTCGGAGCCAATTTCCAGAAGGAATTTACAGCAATGATGCACATGCTTGCAGTTGCACAAAACAGTATTGCAAAACTACAAAGTCTCACAACAGAATGCTCCTCAGCTTTACAATTCAATGGTATCAGTATAAGTTGAGGAGTTCACCCACTTGGAACAAAAACACCTGCGTAACTCCTCAAAAAATACCTATTTGGTGAGACTGCGAGCCCAATTTTGCGGGAAGAAAGCAGAACTCAACATTGAATCCTACTGTAGACCAGGCGGTGCAGGTTGATTCATTCAAGGCGATGCGTTGCCCAAGGTCTCGTTTTTGCCACTCAACGCCACAACATTGCGCATCACCTGCCCAAACCAAAAAACTGTGCGAACTGAATTGCCCACGAATCGTCAAAGCCGACTATGTTCAATCAGATTGTCATCAACCCCCTTTGAGCAATTCAAATTTGCAAATAAAAAACAAGCACTTCATGCACCATATCGAATTGTGATTGAATTGTGCAGCCGAACTGCTTTGCAGTTCTACTGGTTCTTGCCATCTTGTGATGCCCAAAAAGCTTTGACCTACTCAGAACCCTCTGAAAACTTCCTTGATCCAGCCACGTGCGCCAGCCACATGCAGCGATTAAACTGGAATTCCATAGCAAACCTGAGCACACAAAACGGCACCTTGCAAGCCCAAAACAGTGGAGACAATTCCCGCCAAGTGTGCATCCAAAATGACAGCCCCAACCCACCACCACATCCATGTCTCTGCCTTCACCCAAGGTCATGCCAAATCAATCGAAGTCCATGGTTCCACCCTACACGTCCGAACTTGCCATGAATGTGTTAAAGCACAGAACCTAAAACCCATCACCAAAAACTTCCTAAAACGGACAAGAGTTTCGAGCTTTGGAGGGTCGAGGTGCCAGAGCGGCCCCAGTCAAATTCGGCAACAAGCAGTTTGGCCGCAGCGTTTTCAAGGCAGCAAGAAGGCCTGGAGCTTTGCGTGTTGGCGTGTTTTCAATTGCCTTGTTCCGAAATTAGACAATTTATTTCAATGCGCATTATGCATTTTAGTTTGTTGTCCAAGGTCACTGGGTCGTTGCGCTACAGTATCATACACCACCTCTCTTGTTGCAAGTTGCAAGCCTTCAGCTTGTTTTTAAGGCAACGGGAACCTGGTCTGAAGCCGTCCGTTCTCTTCCGAAAACATCTTGGTACAGCCGCATGGCAGCGATGAGAGTTTGTTGAATATGGCCGAAGGAGCAGCTGCAATAGTTTGCAGGGTAGCTTGCTTTGGGAGTAAAGGAATCGTGAACTGGCGGAAGGCAATGTGAAGGAGCGACGCTTGGCTTTTGAAAGCAACAAGCATTGATGCTTATCTTAGGTAACTTACCATTCCACAGCGTCACCAGAAGCGTCCGCGTCCACATCAAGTGGGTGAGCCCAACTTCCAAGTGCAAACCACACGGTTACTGTCTCAGCCTAGGCGTCGCAAATCACTGCATCAATTGATCAGTCATTGATCGGCTTGTATCATTGCATGTCATTGGGTCATCTTCAGTCATCTTCATGTTTGAGAGCTGAGTAATCACTAGTAGTAATACTGTAATAGGACTAGCCCAAGTCTTGTCCCGCGTGCCATCTACAGTCTACGCAGTCTGGGCCAGTTAGCTGTCCAGATTCAAACTGCTTCCAAACAAATATGGTCGACTATATAGTCTACTAGACTCACTAGAACTCTAGACCAATCTTCCGGATCCCAGCTTGCTACACACCTGATTCACAAAGGACACACGCACAATCATGTCCACTGTCATGGAAACCCTGGATAGTTTGGCACAGATTGCGCCCAAAGGACTCAAGCGGAAAAGTGCACGCTGCAGCTGAGGAAGCAAGTGAACCTATTGAGGAATACTGCTTCAGCAGCTGATGATCGTGGATGAAGCTGTTCTTAAGTACAGTACATTGAAACAAGTCATTTTCAGCTTTGAAGTGAAACCTCAAGCAAAGGTTAATGTTCACGTCCTCGACTCGAGTCCTCGAGATACAAAGGGCTCTAGGTGAGTCTCTCAACGTGAAAATGTCGCAGCCTCCGCATCGAGTAGGCTTGCCTTCCTTCAGCCATCTCTGCAGCAGCCTCAATGCTGGGTCCGACTGGTAACTGGGGTCCCAGTGTACCAAGAAATCTAGCCAGAGCAAGAGAGGCATACATTTGCGTTTGAAAGGTTGTGCATGCGTAGCAGTACTGAGCTGCATGTAACATCATGATAACCCTGAAGAGCAAAACAAGGGTGCTGTTTGAACAACCAAACACTCCATATGCACTATAGTATGGGCCTGCGAGAAAACCTTGCCTAAACCGCAAAGGGATTTTCTGCTGGGACAAACTCTACATGAAACAGCCGTCTCACAAATAACACATCGAGAGCTCCAGCACTGAAATGCTTCAGGCATGTTGTTTCAGCGTCGCCTTGCCTGCTGGCGAGCTTGTCAAGATCTCCGCCCAGCACATCCCATTGCGCTCCCAGAACCAAAGGAGCACCGCCAAGCAAAGCACTGCTCACCAGGCCAAAAGACTCATCCTGCAAACTAGACTGGGCATGTTTAGGAAGGGAAAACACCAAACCAAAACAGTTGAGAACACAACGTTACAATTGCAAAAGAATGTTTGGAAGTAGCTATTTTGGTTATCAGCAATCAATTGTGGTCCATTTTTTGAACGGCGCCTGTGAAAAGGTGGAGGCATTTTGAATCTTGACGCTAGAACACCCCAGGAGCATCAAAATCGAGCGAAGGCCGGCTTGGCATGCTGGAGAGTTTTTTTCCTCACCCAGCCCACTCCGACCACACCATGCACTGAAGTACATCGGCATCAAGTTCAGTGCATGCATGCTTACATATGTCCATGTTGAAACCGTTATTAACCTCCTACAGAAAGATGTTGGTCAAGAGTCCGACGAACCAGCAACTTGCAGCGTCTCTTGGCGCAGAAGGTGCCTCCAAAAAATACAAACCAGCATGCGGGGCATATGGTTCTTTTGACACACACATACAAACAGCTCTCCTGAATGGACTGAACCGGAAAATGAACAACACAGATTCATACACAGTTTATAAATTCAAAACAAAATGTGTAATGTTGCATTTGCTGCCTTAAATACTGCGAAACACGTCGGTTGGGGGGGAAAGAAATCATACAAAATTAATGGGAACTGCATTTAAAAACCCAAGCAGCAGCAACAACAGTAGTAGCATCCCGCCTTGCTTTCTCTCCGTGGCCTAGATACACAAAAATATCTTTTTTGCAAAGTTCTTCCAATACCTTAGCTGCAGCTTGCACGTGGGCGCGGACAATTATCTATTCAACACCCGAGCTTTGGCTTGGGTGCAGCACAAGTTTATTAAAGGCCAAAGAAGCCGCCATCGGCCAATGAACCCCCGGCTCCAACCAATCCAAATGTAGATCTATATATATGTTACCCCCCCCAGCACCCACCTCGCACATCAAGCATTCAGGCATCAAACGATAATTTACACCAAAGACTTGAGCTGGAGCATCAAATGACACATTGTAGAAGAAAATGGGTGGCATTATCAGACGACATTCTAATGAGCCCTGTGCAGAGCAAAAGTGCAGGCATTACATTATAATGAAATCAAAAGGCCAGGTAAAGCAGTACAAGAAGGAGCCCAATGAGACAAATCCTACTTCTGTGGCTACGTGCATTGTTCACTACTGCTTGGGCACCACGTAGTCTTCCAGCGCCCGTGAGGAGAGTTCCCCAGACGCTACCCATACAAGTCTTTGCTTCTGCACGTATTTGCACTGGGCTGACGGATTTTTGCCCGCAGCTGGGTCGACCAACCTCTTCAATTTCATGAGGTTTTTCAGAAAACGACACGGCCTGTCAACCACCTGAGTCCAACTTTTGGCTTTGATGGTCTTTCCCGTTGTGGGATCTTTGTGCTGGGCAAGCTTCACAGATGTTGGGTTTTCCAAGATTCACTTGCCATGGTGTCCACACATAGGCAAAAGCTCGAGCCGGGCAACTGGGCCCTCAACTTTTCCTGGCGGCTGCAGGCTTCAAAGTTGCTCGGAGTTGCAACATATTATGTTTGTCGGCTGCTTTCTTGTGAGCTTCATTTAGAGACGCAACAACAAAATTTACGACTAGCCAATCAGGAACGCAGTGATGCCTGGAAGGAAGGCAACGCGACATCTTCTCAAGAAGTCACATCATGTTGCTGAAAAAATTGAAGCCTTTTTGGCTCAAGAGTGCACAAAGGCTCAAGCAAGACATCTGCCCCATTAAAAAAAAAAAGAACTTCATTCAGGCAACTGCCAAGGGAACAAATAATTTTCTCGTTGATACAAGCATTGTTTGCATGTTAGGCCCTTGTCCATGGCACAAACTTTGCTGATCAGGACATTCCTTCAGGATCGCCTTTCCTTGTTTGAAAGAAGTGACCAGCACTTTTAAGAAGGAACCTATATACCTTCAAGATGTTTGTCAATACATAGCGGCATCGTCGGCATCGTCCTTTTCCCCAACCTATGCCCCATTGTGGTATGGACAAGGAGAAATCAAGCTAACAAACAACGCGGCGCAACTGGAAGTTGCAGTATCTTGTATTGTCTCAGTGCGAGGGAGTCTCCGGCAATCCCTGCTGCCTCAACCAGAAAGTAGTGGCACAGACTGGGACCTCTCTAGCAATACTCCTTAGCCTTAACATTGGCGTGCTGATTAGGAGAGTCCTGGCGTCTAAACACACTCAACAGTTGGGGTGTTGTCCAAGTTGCTCTTGCAGGTTCTGGAAGGCGCCCAGTATGACCATGCCAGGCCTGCTCAAGTTTACCCTGATGTTGCCACGAACACGCTGATCAATTGATCAAAAACAAAAAGAGAAAGACACACCCCAAAGGAAATCACAAACTGACTGCAACACCCTCATTTCAAGAAATATTCTGGTTTGCCTTCGGAGGGTTGCTCTAGTTTGGAGGGGTTATATACACAATCGGGACGCTGAGATTGCCACACCCGCTTCCTGAGGAAACAACATGAAACAAGGAAAAGAAAGAAGGCTATACTTTTTCTATATGCATATTACACACGCGCCAGCGAAAAGAAGGCTGACAGCGCCAAACCTGACCTGGGCAACAGCCTGGACAAGGCCTGGACAAGGTGGAGAAGACGGGCCCACAGCACGGCCAAGCAAGACACACAGACCCGGATCATGAACAAAAGGGCGGACAGCGCGAGAAAGGCTATCGTGGCCAGCCCTTTTTCCCCACATAGCGAAGCTATGGGGTTCTTACTTGAACTAACAATGAATTGCCCGCGCGCGCTTTCGAGACAGGTTGCTGGCGCTGGTGCCGGGCACCGATGCTGGTGCTGTGAGCTGGCTGTGCACGCTGGTGCTGTGGAGACAGGTTGCTGGTGGGCGCCGGGTGCCGGTGCTGGTGCTGGTGGTGCCGGGCGCTGGTGCTGGTGCTGTGAGCTGGCTGTGCACGTGGTGGTGGAGACGCCGGTACGCAAGATCCGCACAAAAATCTTGAGTTCAACTGGACAGCTCTCAGAATGGACAGAGGAACCTATCCAGGGCCTGTTGAAGAACACAGACTTGCTCATTTAAAAAAAGAACACGCAACAAGAAGACAGACTTCAGCCACTTCGGCCTTCAGCAGTTGTTTGCCATTTGGTCTCGCCAATAGTACATGTTGCGACATATTGCGACAGTTTCTTAGCAAACAAAGCGAGCGACTGACGAAAGACAAAAAGACTGTCCAGCGCAAACATAGGACGCTTGTTGAAAAAAATAGGTGATGAGGCGATAAAGTAACGCTACTCTGAGGATGCAAGGTCCTGTGCGAAGACGCCATCCGCATCCCTCACCGCTCCTGACCATCTGTCCAAGAGGTCAGCAGTTGTCTGACATCCACCATGGCTGCACAGTCTTCAGCCGGGTCAATCACAAAGAAGCCCGTGGTACTTGTTGGTTCACTAGAAGAAAGGGCGGCGAGCCTCAGTTGGGCCAGCGGTTAGGTTTAAAAAATGGGGGAACACATCCTCTTGCTTGCGCTTTCACAACTGATTCAATGCTGCTGATTGGCATGCTTGTACATTGCCTTCAACCAAACTTGACAAGCTCCCTGGTCCTGGTTCCTGACTCAAAAACCGGGGAACCACCTCCCACCAGATTGCGCTCAGAAATCTGTTTGTTTTTTTGCACAAGCAGACGAGAAGCGTTATGTTCGGAGCTAGCCCACGGACAACATTTCGATGCCTTGGAAGGATTGCTTTCATGAATCACCAAGTACAAGGCCCACACATATCAACAAAACGTTGGAACCAAACTCCACAGGAAAAATATGTTTCCCTGGTTGCTTCGGAAACTTGAAAATTAACCTCAATTTTTCTGGCACAGTAAATGGTTCTATTGTAGATAGTAGTAATCTGGACCGCTTCCGCCTCAAAGAAGGGCAAGCCTCCAGCGGCAGTTGAGCCATGCTGGCGTCGACATACAGCAACAAGGGAGCCTTGGACAAACACAAGGAATGCCGAAGAAGGACAACACGAAAACAAAATCAAACAAACCAGTTTTGCCAGGAATTGTTCCCAAATACTGTAGCGGAGGGTTCTAACTTTGGGAAGCTGAAGGTGGAACGTCGTTCGCGTGACATTGCGTTCGTATTTGCAAACGTCCACAAGCTTTTGAATGCGATCGATGAGGCCATGCCATTGGGGAAAGGTGTTGGCGGAGGTTTCGGATGGAAGGCAGAAGGGTCAGATTCATGCGAAATAGTGCAGAAACGTACACTCAGCCGCGGAAGTCACGGCATACTAGGAAAAAACTTGTGTTCCCCAATGTAAACGCGACGCCAAGAGGGGGGTCCCGGCATAGTCCTTGCAAAAACGTTGTTCCCTCACGTAAACGCGATGAAATGTGAATGTTTTTGGCGCGTTCTCCCCAACACAGCTCTCATGTATTCAAAACAATGTTCCCGCACGTAAACGCAATCACTTAGAAATGTCACTTAGCCATGTTGTGCCAAAACGAGGTTCCAGCATGTAAACGCGATGACTTGGCAATGTTTTTGATGTGTTGTGAAATTGTCATGTGTTCACAACAAGCTTCTGGCATGGAAACGCAGTGATTTAGCAATATTTAGCAATGATGTCAATTTTCTTGTGGTCCCTTGACATCTCTTTGGACCGGGCACTGGACACTTTACTTGAATCGCAGAGAGGTATCGGAACGAGGATGAACGAGAGGGTGAACAAGGTCAGAACCTGTGCCACCAAGGAAACCCTCAGAATGAAAACCTCTAGTTACCTCATCATGTATATGCTCTCGCCCCGGTCCTTCTTTCTTTCTTTCCTTCCTTGCTTCTTGTCTCCCCGCTTGTCTGCTGTGATCGGCGTTTTGTCTGCCCGCCCCTGCTGCCTTGTCTCCTTACTTGTTTCCCCACCTCCCTCCCCACTCGTTTGCCTGCGCGATCGGCGTTGTGCTTGATCGTCGTTTTGTTTGCCGCTGCTGCCTTGTCTTCTCCCCAACTAAACGCAAAGTCGCCACAACTTCCATAGATTCAAGTCCCCAAGTAAACGCTTCAAAAATTGAATGTCGCCACGACTTCAACATTTGAGAGTAACATGTGGACGTGTGGATGACTATTTTTCTGTGCAGGTGCAGCCCGGCGCAGCGTTTTGTGAGATCCTCAGTTTCCTTCGCGGCGCCATTGGGACTGGCGTTTGCAGATTGGAGGTGTTGAGCGTAGCTGCGCCATTAGGATTCGCTTTTCAGGCCCTTGGCTTAAAGCTGTGTCTTTGTGACAAGTCTCAGCTAAAATTGCGATTTTGTTGATGTGAGTGTGCTCTAACAGCGTCGAAATCATTCCAAATGTATGGTGACCAGAAGATGTGACGCATCAACTCTTCGTGGCAGGCACAGCGCCTTGCGCTTGTTGGAAGACTTCCCGCTTCACTTTTGGAGGAAGCCCCATGCAAAATGCTCACTTTTAAACAGTTTTGAATTTGACTTTGTACGAAACATTCGTTTTGGAGACTTGACGGATGATTATTGGAGGAAGCCTTGAACCGAAACACTCGTTTTGGAGACTTGTTGTTTGACTTTTGAGGGAAGGGGCCGGGCAAGCCTAGTAAGAAATGCTCGTTTTGTAAACTTGTCGCGCGATTTTTGGAGGAAATCTACTAAAGCGCTCGTTTTGGGGGTTTGGTGCGTGGCTTTTGGAGAAGTGTCGTACGAAATGCTCGTTTTGGATCTAACGCGTGACTTTTGGGGCCATCTCATCCGAAATGCTTGTTGTGACTTGCGTTTTGAAGACTTGACGCATGACTCTCAGAGCACTGATTTTGGAGATTTGACACGTGAATTTTCGAGGAAATCTCATCCGACGCGCTCAGAAAGTGGTATGCAGCGAGCCGAAATTACATCCTTGATGTCGCTGTGCCATGCGGCTTGGCGCGCCAGATGGCTGTAGATGCGGCATGTCGCCGGTGCGCGGGATGATTGGCAGTGTCACGTCACGGTTGCATCTAGTCTGTGGCCCGCGGCCTCGGTGGAAAGTGCGTTTGCGTGGCTCCATGGCAACATGCGTGCGTCGCTGGTGGGCGGGATGACTTGCGGTCGCCAAAGAGTGTCCGACAAGAGCGCGCTACAAGAATTACAAGAGTGTCAAGCAAGAGTGTCTCACAAGAGTGTCCCACAAAAGCGTCTCCTACAAGAGTGCCCCGCAAGAGTGTCCCACAAGAGTGTCAAACATGCAATGTTTCGCCATTTGTTTTCGAGTGCGTGCGTGCGTTCGGGCTCGTGGACTCCATCTTGTTTTAAGCCGTCAGGAGATGAGTCGGCCGTTGTCTGAGGTCGCTGACTCAACATCTTGAGATGTGTTTCTAAACTCAAAGTGCAAAGCTGCCTCAGGAGGTTCTTTGAAAAGCGCTTGCAACTCCGAGCGGCACCTGCCATCCAAGGGCCGCAAGAATTCATAACAATGGTATCTTCTCTCAACCTAAGAACTTCAACACGAAGCTTGCCAACCGCCTTCGCATGGAATACGCCAATCGTCTCAAAATGGACTTGCTGCCATCCACAAGGTCGCCCAAAATAGAGACCAATTGAGAGACCTCAACTGAGCGCCAGAAAGCATTTTGTCCCTGATTTCCGTCTGTTGGACTCATGACAATATTGGTGCCTCCAAATGCTCGCAGTCGATGAACAGAAGTGCCTGGACGTCCAAATCCAAAGCATAAACGAATGTTTCGTGGTTTGTTCCTAGTAGCTTCTTGTTCCTAGTAATAAGGCCAGGAGCCCCTAGTAGCGTCCTTGCTCCTAGTAGCGATGCCCTTTGCTACGAGTAGCGTTTATAGTCAAGCATATTCTCAAGGTGTCATCAATATGCCGTTATTTCCGCTATTTCTTTTTATGCTTTCTGGCATCCTGCTATTCTCCAAGCCTTCCAACTGCTCCCAGGTTTTCAAGGAATCAAGGTAGAAGAATGAGACAATCAAGCAAATCTGTAAACAAAGTGCTTCAAGGAACTAAATCAAATGCCAAGCTGCCAGCAGAAAGAAATGTTGAGGATCAGGCTCCTGTTGGCGTAAATTCCTGTTAGCCGCTTTGGCTAGCTGTTCAGCTTCATTCAGCCATGCACGCAGAGCGTCCAAAAGCCGTTGTCTGGTTGCTTCACTCTGTGGCCACGGAGCCAACAAATAGCGCTCAGACCGGAGAACTTCCTCAAAATTCCCACAATGTGCGCGATAAATGAGAGTAAGCAACAAAGTATACAACAAACAAATCTATATATATATATATGTTGCTCAAAGTGAAGATTATACATACAGTAGTTGAAGATCCACTAAGTGCTATTTCATGTGTTTTCCTGACCTTGTCAAACAAACACAAGTCCGTGAAAGAAGTCTTTGGAAGAAATGTTTGCTATGTGCTTGGCGGTGCAGCTTGGTGACCTTTTGAATCCTTTCAGCCACCCTTCCAAGCTGCCCGTCAAAGCTCTTGCGACTTTGCCAGAATTCTAGCCGCACGGCCTGCACTTTCCACCGCCGTACTTGTTGAGCAAAACACAAAACGCAAGAAACTGTGGTACTCGCCTCAGAGCGCTTGTCCTCCCGCTGCCAAAGCTCCCTTATCTTCTTGCTGTTCAGCTCGTGAAGGCTTTGCAAATCCTCCTCCCGCTCGCTCATATATTTACTTTCAGGGCATGTCGTTGACCGTTTAAACACTTTTGTTCGTTTCACAGCGTTGAAACCTTTGATTGGGAGAGGTGAAACTCAATGAGCTTGCAGAGTCGCTCCCGAAGGCTGTGTAGAAGTTGGGAAGGCACTTCAACCCGCTGAGATAGGACTTTTGAATGAGCTGGCAAACCACAACCAGCGTCCAAGGAGCGAGTAATTTGGAGGGATTGGCTTCTCCAATCTACCTCCGCGAGGAAAGCATCAGGACTGAAATCCCACAAAGTCAACATTTCAAGCAAGCACAGCCATTGGGCATGCCTGGAGCCATGCAAGTGACATATCCGGGGTAAGCTGCGACATCCAGTTGCCACTGCACAGGTCTTCAATAGGCACAGAGTGACTGGATTGCAGCTGTGAATGATCCAGTAAGCATCCAAGTGCACCTAGATTTGCTGTCAAGTACAGTTTCACGCAGTGTTTTTCACTCTATCATACTCAGAATCCACCTTTCTGCAGCTGAAGCTATAAATGTTACAGTTACACTGTAGTGATTGATATTGGAGGTCGGACAATACAGTATCGAGAATGCCTTTTAATGTGACAGGTTTCAATCTTCAAAGATGTCTGGATCAAAGGAGGAGTGATACAAAGCGTGTTTTTTGCTGCTTATGTTTGCTGGCTGATACTCCTGCCCTCAAAAGATTCTCAAGTCACACCGGGTGGGGTCCAGAACTCGTTCGCACGCTTGAAATCTGGTGGTATTATGCAAAGCCAAGATAAGACAAGGATCACTGGTCACTGAGCTTCTCAAGCCTCCTCTGCTTTGCACGGAGCTCTGCAAGAAAAATTAGTGAAGCGCCAGAACAAAATGGGACAACCTAGAGCTGAAAGCAAGCAACAAACCACGGTCGGTAACCGACATCTGAACAACTCCCCTTTAGAACAATCACCCATCTACTGTATATAACTATATAACTATAACTCATCGAAAGTGGGAGCCACACCTGCTTGCAAAGCTGCCACCTGGCCCTTGCAAAGGCAACTAAGCCATGTCCGCGGCGTGGGCTGCGGGAACGAGAAACTGTTTGTTCCTGCAGAACGCACACCCAACCATTGAAAACATCGAAAACTTCATCCTCCCAAAGATGGAGTCAGATGTCAGAGTCTGAATCCTGTTGTGTCAAGTCATGTCGTGAATGTGGCAGACTCACGTTGTTTCTCTATTTGCCAGGATGTCATTTACAGATTCTTAACAAATGCAAATTACACAAAGGAGCTTGAAAGAGCTTACTGTGGGAAATTGCTCATGTGGCTGCCAAACTAACGGCACAAGTCTTTGTCCGATCCTCTGGAGCATCCATCAAGTCTCTTTGTGGCACCTCGGCCAAAAAAATCTGGATCGCGTTGGACTCAGGCTTGTTCGGATGGCAATCATTCCAGTGAGAAATAATACATATGTATATACTCTTTCAGGTGCAGCACGTTTGCAGCATCAAGTAGGAGATGAGCGCTTTGGCTTGCCGCAGCGCTGTCGCCAGTGAAAACCGCACCTGAACCAGCTTTATGTGGAAAACATGGTGCCAATGTTTGACTGTTGTCTTCCGGTATTATTGCACAAGCTGGTGAAAATGGGATCTCATCAACATGGAAGGAAGATTTCATTGTAAGATTTCTGAAATTGCATTCAATTGAATTCATGTCGGAAATTTCTGGTCTCTTCAGAATCATGGCTTTTGCTGCTCGGTCCAGCCTCTTAAAGCAAAAACGCTCAGAAGCAAAGTGTCAAAGGAGCGCAACTCTCTCACCTCCATGTGTGGGCAATACAAGATGAGTCATGCGTAAAAGGCAATAAGTGAGTGCACAAATCCTGCTTGAGTTGCGTGTATTTTGAAACATACAGTACTCTTAGATGGCTATATACACCACAAGTCTGCATTGATACCTCGTTTGATGCCTCATCTGTCAGTAATGCTGGAGAAGCCAGTGCTGTGCAACACCGCTCTAATTCCAACACTGCTGCGCAAAGCGATCCTTTTAGGAACTCTGTGGTCTCAGCGCCGTTGTCTTTCTTGGAATTGTTGAGTGCCGCTTTTGAGATCACCGCCAAGGCTTGAAAAAGCGGACGTGGTTTTGGAGAATTCGGTGGATAGCGACCAACTTCCCGGAAAACATGTTGCATACTTTCTGCACCATCTGAGTTTTCCATCTGCAGCTGTGTCAAGAACACAAGTGTTCCACTCTCTGGAGCTGTTCCACTGACCTGCAAAAAGCGGAGCCCATCTTCCAAAAATACATATTATACAGTGTATCTATATTACACTGTAGTTGTTGTTAAAGTTGTCTTACAATTCTTGCAGGAAACACCATCCTGGCCTTTAGTAACCATCTCAACAAAGACGCTCGTCTGGATGCGCACGACAAAGAAGCATCCACCCACAAAGCAAGAAGCTCTGAAGGCATTGTTGCGCTCTCCTCCTGCACAACGGCAAAGCACATGTGTTACTCTAAACGATTTTTATATTTCAGTGACTGCAGCGTTCTGGGATGCGAGCTGTGCAGTTCTAAAGGTAATCTAGCACTCGTAAATACGATCGCCAAAGTCTTGATTTGCGCTTCCGATGTTTGTTTCGGGTCAAGCAATAGAGAGTTTGCCTGTGTCTTCTACAAGAATCGCGAGCGCCTCGTCCACGGTGATAGGCATTGATTCCTTTTTTGGCAGCAAAGCCACGGCAGGGTGTCCTTTGATCCTGCAAAGCTTGAAGCCGCAGTAGGATCGCTTTGGCTGGGCTACAACAGCTTGCTCTTAGCTGGTTCAGCTGCTTCTTTCACACAGTCCTGTCATTCCACAGCTCTTCTATTTTGCCGAGAACAGTGCTCTCCTGCTTATTGAACGCTGCTGGAAGAACCAACAAATAGAAGAAACTTCTGAGTGGCGCAGTCGGCCTTTGGATTGTTGAGCAAACGGGAGGTTGAGCACCTCCACATCATGTTTGGGCAAGAAACTCATAACTACTCATATGTACTCCAAGTTTGGAGATAAAGCTGACCACTGAGGCGGGGAGTCTTTATATTTGACCGTATATGATCCCAGAATTAGCCATGAGAATCGTGTAGCATATTTTTTACTGTTGTCTATCATCATGATCTTTCATATGACATCGATACAAAAGAATGAGCAAAAGGCCGAATCTTCACCAAATTACAGACTGTAAGTTGAACGTCTGGTGTTTCTGGTTGAGAAGGTATGAAACTGTTGTAAAACACCACGACGCAATGTCAAGGATGAGAAAGGCACTTGCACGTTCATGTCTAGCAGCTGTGGAGTTACGAAGCGGGTCAAAGTCACAGTCGCAGGCCTTGCTTGCATGCAAAGGAATCTGAGTTTCCATCGATTGTCGCCACAAAGTTTCTTTGACATAAGCCTTGAATCGAAAAGTGGTTGGCAACGACTGGATTGAACTATATATCTCCGTGTGTCGGTTCGGCTAGACTGGAAGATCAGCTGCTAGATAAACCGTTTACGGGGCGCTATTTTTGTGTCTATAACCTGTGTTCTTCAGGCTTGTTCAAAAAAAACAAAAATTGATATCATGTGTATGATTGTCTGTATGGCTTCGGGGGTAAATGTTCGCGATGCCGGCTACGCAGCCCGGGGAATACTGCATTATTGACATCGTGGGTGTGGACAAACAGACCAAGACTGACAGACCCAGACAGACTATTGACATCATGCGTGCACTCGTCCATGTGTCCTGCCCGACTTCAAGACAGACCGGCTCCGACAGCACAAGTTGCTGCTTCCCACCCCCAATAACCAACCCGTATCCTCGTGGGTGCTACTGATACATTTGCCCATTGAATCTGTGCGGGCAGCTTCCACCGCGAAGCGGCGTGAATACGTGCGAACGTGTAGCATTGAAAGCTTAATGTGGAACCAAGAAGCTTGAGACCGCACTCTGCACAAGCTGCGGCAAGATCCGATTCGCCAATGTGGCGGTACAAAAGACTCACCTATCACAGAAATTGTCGTCTGCTCTTGCATCAGCAAAGGGCCGCCAAAGATACTTGATGCCTGATAAAGTATTCTTAACTGCAGCAGGCCAGATCTGACTGCAGGCCAGCGGACCAGCAAGTCCTGCGCAAAACAAAAAATCAAGGCGTACGTAACTTGTGCAAATTTCGGGCCTCTGCAACTGGTTTCTGCAAAGGCAAAGCCTCGCAAAAGAACGGGGATGGAGTCAAAGTATACATATGTTGCACACTGAATACTGTAGTTTGTGATCTGTCCGTGCCCACTTTCGGACAGTGGAACACGAGCTTGAGAGATCGCAAAGCAGCCTCGGTTTCAGAACAAACCCAGTCGTTCTTAAGTGTCTGAACTCGCTGCTCTTCTCAGCCTATTCAAGACTCTGAGTTTGTCACACTCTGGGCTGAGATTGTACTTCCCCCTGCACACTGGCCAGGGCGAATGTCCTGCCGCATTTTGCCAGGGGCCTTCACACTTAGTTTCCTGCCACCTAGCTTGCGTCCAATACTGCGCTGATAGGTGATCTGTAGTTTACATTTGGGCGTGGGGCCGTGGGTCACGCCCTGAAGTTTGAGCTGCATCTGAAGAGTTGCCAAAGTCATGGGCCAAGCATATATATATATATAAATATACATATACTCTATACCTTAAAGATAGAAGATATTCAGGAATTAATTCTGTGGAAAGCATTCCTTTTCATTCCCCAAACAGTTTACTGTTAGGGGTTCTCAATTCTTTCTTAAGATGTGTCCGCCCTTTGTGTCACTGCTGGTGTCCGCCCTTTTCCGCTGGCCATGTAGCATTTCTATTCATTTGTCTCCCAGTCTGTCGCTGCTGGTGTCCGCCCTTTTTGGGCTGGCCATGTAGCATTTCTATTCATTTGTAACATTTCTATTCGCTTGTCTCCCAGGTCTGTCACTGGTGGTGTCAGGCCTGTTCGCGGCTGGCTCGGTGCTTGTGGTCGGGTTCCAGCCGGCTTGTCTCCCACTCGGTGCTTGGTCGGGTTCCACACTGCTGGTGCCCCCTTTTCCGCTGGCCATGCAGCATCTCTATTCGTGTCTATTCATGTGTTTATCAGGTCTGTCAGTGTCCGACCTTTTTCAGTTGTCTCCCAAGTCTGTCATTGGTGGTCTCCGCCCTTTTCCGCTGGCCATGCAGCACTTCTGTTCATGTGTCTCCCATGTCTGTCACTGCTGGTGACCCTTGTCCGCTGGCCACGCACCAATTCTATTCATTTGTTTCCCAGGTCTGTTATGTGGCGTCCGCCCTTTTCTGCTGGCCATGTAGCATTTCTATTCATTTGTCTCCCAGGTCTGTCACTGGTGTCCGCCCTTTTCCGCTGGCCATGTAGCATTTCTATTCGTTTGTCTCCCAGGTCTGTCATTGGTGGTGTCCGCCCTTTTCCGTTCGCCATGCAACTTTCTGCTGGCTTTTCTGCTGGCCATGTAGCATTGCTATTCATTTGTCTGCCACATCTGTCAGTGGTGGTGTCCGCCCTTTTCCGCTTTCTATTCATTTGTCTCCCAGGTCTGTCACTGCTGGTGTCCGCCCTTTTCTGCTGGCCATGTAAGCCCTGCACTGCTGGTGTTCCGTTGGCCATGTTGCATTTCTATTCGTTTGTCTCCCAGGTCTCTCACTCCTGCTGTCCGCCCTTTTCCGCTGGCGATGCAACATTTCTATTCGTTGGTCTCCCAGGTTTGTCACTGGCGGCGCCCGCCCTTTCCACTGTTTCTATTCATTTGTCTCCCATGTCTGTCACTGCTGGTGTCAGCCCTTTTCGGCTGGCCATGCAGCATTTCTATTCATTTGTCACCCAGGCTTGTCACTGGTGGTGTCCGCCCTTGTCTGTTGGCCACGCAGCGTTTCTATTCATTTGTCTCCCAGGCCTGTCACTGGTGGTGTCCGCCCTTTTCCGCCGGCCAAGGTCTGTCACTGGTCGTTGGCCATGTAGCATTTCTATTCATGTGTCTCCAGGTCTGTCACTGCTCATGTCCGCCCTTTTCGGCAAGCAATGCAGCATTCCTATTCATTTGTCTCCCAGGTCTGTCACTGCTTGTGTCCGCCCGTCGGCCATGCAGCATTT
Source organism: Durusdinium trenchii (assembly GCA_963970005.1). Lineage (NCBI taxonomy): Eukaryota > Dinophyceae > Suessiales > Symbiodiniaceae > Durusdinium > Durusdinium trenchii. The sequence goes on from CAXAMN010000336.1 coordinate 1,605,618, forward strand.
CTATTCATTAGTCTCCAGGTCTGTCATTGTTGGCGCCCGCCCTTTTCCGCTGGCGATGCAACATTTCTATTCATTTGTCTTCCAGGTCTGTCACTGCTGGCGTCCGCCCTTTTCCGCTGGCCATGCAGCATTTCTATTCATTTGTCTCCCATGTGATTTCTTTTTCCCGAAAGCATTGCGAAGGGTTCTTCCGGAAAATCCGTTGAACACTGACACTTCGACACTTACACTTACACACTGACACTCCCACCACATTCGCACTACATACACTGACACTTCGACGCTGACACTTACACATACACACTGACACTTGGCAAGCACGCAGTGTAAGTATGCAAGTGATGGGTACGCAAGCATGCAATGAGCATGCAAGCACTGACACTTACACATACACACTGACACTCGGCAAGCACGCAGTGTAAGTATGCAAGTGATGGGTACGCAAGCATGCAATGAGCATGCAAGCATGCAATGAGTAGGCAAGTGTGAGTATGGAAAACTAGCACGGGAGATGTCCCAATGAAAAAACATTTCCCCACTTTATAAATTCTCTCTTAAAGGCGGAGGGCGGGACGAAGAGCGTCAACCGAAAGTGCAACCCTCTGCGGAGAACGTGCGTGTTGAGTGCGCGAAATGCAGGCGAGAGTGCGATTTGCCGGCTGCCCGCGCAACCCTCTGCGGAGATCGTGCGCGTCGAGAGCGCGAAATGCAGGCGAAAGTGCGATTTGTCCGGTCCGCGCGCAACCCTCTGCGGAGATCGTGCGCGTCGAGTGCGCGAAATGCAGGCGAGAGTGCGATTTGTCCGGTCCGCGCGCAACCCTCTGCGGAGATCGTGCGCGTTGAGTGCGCGAAATGCAGGCGAGAGCGCGATTTGCCGGCTGCCCGCGCAACCCTCTGCGGAGATCGTGCGTGTCGAGTGCGCGAAATGCAGGCGAGAGCGCGATTTGTGAAATCACCGCGCGACCCTCTGCGGAGATCGTGCGTGTCGAGTGCGCGAAATGCAGGCGAGAGTGCGATTTGCCGGCTGCCCGCGCAACCCTCTGCGGAGATCGCGCGTGTCGAGTGCGCGAAATGCAGGCGAGAGCGCGATTTGTAAAATCACCGCGCGACCCTCTGCGGAGATCGTGCGCGTCGAGTGCGCGAAACGCAGGCGAGAGTGCGATTCGAGCGGAGCAAGCTGTGGAGCTGGAAGCTGAGAACTGGCGACTTTGTAGTGCAACTTTAGTACGCGGAGGAGCCGGGGAGCTGGAAGCTGAGAACTGGCGACGTGGTAGAACGACTGTAGTACGCGGCGTAGCTGGGGAGTGGGAAGATGAGAACTGGCGACTTGGTAGTACAACTTTAGTGCGCAGAGTAGCCGGGGAGCTGGAAGCTGAGAACTGGCGACGTGGTAGTACGACTGTAGTACGCGGAGTAGCTGGGGAGCGGGAAGATGAGAACTGGCGAGTGGGTAGTACAACTTGAGGGCGCGGAGTATCTGGGGAGCTGGAAGATGAGCACTGGCGACTTTGTAGTACAACTGTAGTACGCGGAGTAGCTGGGGAGCTGGAAGCTGAGAACTGGTGACTTTGTAGTACAACTTTAGTACGCGGAGCAATCTGTGGAGCTGGAAGCTGAGAACTGGCGACTGTGTAGTACAACTTTAGTATGCGGAGTAGCTGTGGAGCTGGAAGATGAGAAGCGGCGACTTGGTAGTACAACTTTAGTACGCAGAGCAGCTGGGGAGTGGGAAGATGAGAACTGGCGACGTGGTAGTACAACTTTAGTACGCAGAGTAGCTGGGGAGTGGGAAGATGAGAACTGGTGTGGGTAGTAGCTGCGAACTGGCAACTTTGCAGTACAACTGTAGTGCGCGGAGTAGCTGGAGCTGGAAGATGAGAACTGGCGACTTGGTAGTACAACTTTAGTAC
>CAXAMN010000336.1:1607537-1652079 GCA_963970005.1 Durusdinium trenchii
CAGAGTAGCTGGGGAGTGGGAAGATGAGAACTGGTGAGTGGGTAGTACAAGTTGAATACGCGGAGTATCTGTGGAGCTGGAAGATGAACACTGGCGACTGTGTCGTACAACGGTAGTACGCGGAGTAGCCGGGGAGCTGGAAGATGAGAACTGGCTGCCTCAACTTACTCGGACACGCACACAGACAGAGACGCATATACACATGGACATAGATACACACACAGAGACCCACACATTACCTCAACTCACTCGATTTGACACTTCACACTGCACACGTAACAGAGAACTCGCACTCAGACTTCCTACGCGATGAAACTACTAGGAGCAAGGACGCTACTAGGTGCTCCTGGACTTACCTACGTTTCGTTTAGATTCATATAGTTTGGTTTAGGCACGTCTCGTTGCGCGTTCGTTTTTTTGAGCTTGGAGTATCGAGGCTGTGGCGGGATGTACGCGGCGGCTCAAGCAGAGAGACCGGAGCATTTTCAAAATGAGATCGCACAAGTCTCGACAGACCGTAGGCGGGTACATACAGCAAGGCAAGAGCAATAGACTCGCACTCTGACTTCCTACGTGATGAAAAATGCTTTCGGGCCACTCGTCGTCTAGTTGTCTTTCGGGTTTGGTGCCTGCACTGGTGTTTTCTACCCTGTCCGCTGGAACAGGTTGACCTGTGAAAGGTTTTTGCTCCTTTGAAAGGGGTGCGTGACTGTCTCCGGGATTGCATTCCTACCACATTGTGTAACTCTCTCAGCTTTGTTTTCCTTTTCGGGCAAGCGTTGGATGAATGACCGGATTGGATTTCGGCGGCGTCGCAGCGATCTCTCTGTTCAGTTGGGACGGAGGGCATACGTCAGGCACCAAAACCTTCGCTCCTCACGCTTCTATTTCTTGTCCTCACGTGGTCAGCTCCCCGCTGACTGAGCAGCATGACCAGCATCATGTTCGCGCTTGAAGAATAATTCTTCCCCAAAAAGGTTACTATAGTTTACTGTTAGGGCTTCTCAATTCTTTCTTAAGATGTGTCCGCCCGCTCTGTACTGCAGTGTCCGTCTCTGCCTTGCAATCCTTTACATTTGTCTCCCAGCTCTGGGCTGCTGTGCGAGCCACGGAGAACAAGGCATTTGAGACTCCGTAGCCATGTTTTGAGGGAGCGCCTGCAACTGAAGCTATGGCATCCTGAACATGTCCCCGGCGCAGATTTGTGCTCCGACCTTCTCACCAAGGCCATCACATTGCCCCGGTCTTGGAGCGCGTTTGGTGAAGCTGTTGGCCTGAAGTCTGCAGCTATGAGCTCATCTGTTGACGGTGAGCGATCCTCCAAGGCGATGAAGATCGCGTGCGGCGCGGCCGCGGCTTTGGGCATGATCACGGCGCTTCGGGGGCTCAGTGGAGTGACTCGTGTCGCCTCTATGCTCGGTGTGGCGGCATTGGCCGCACTTGTAGGTAGCGCTTCAACAAAGACGGCCGTGCGCCAGTCCAAAAAGCGGTCTAACCCAGCCCCATCAAGACATGAAAAAAGATGGTCGAGGGAAAATGAACCCGACCCATGTAGGAAAGTCCATGAAGGTGGAACTGAGAACAGGCAGGTAGGTTCGTTCGCCGACCGTCGATTCGACCTTTGCCACCCTGGACGGCCCCGGCGCGCCATCAACCAGGGCTGCACCGCGTATCTGTGCACTGAGGTCCTCGGCTGTCCACCGTGGCCTGGGGACTGACACCCCTTGGGCTTTGGGCCCGTTTCAGAGCCCGCCGACAGGCGCTGATCGTTGGGAGCGCCTTCAGGAGACGGTGCTGGAGAGTGGAGGTGAAGCGCTTCAGCGTCCTGTTGTCCCTGAGCTGACAGCTCGGGCAAATCCTCCTGGGTACGGGGGGTCCGCTCCACTTCAATCCAGAGCGCTGGAACGAGGGGGCGCCGCTGCCAGGAGAAATGGTGACGCGGGCGCTCCTCCGGGTCTCTCCGTCCCTGAGGAAATCACTGCGCGAGTCATTGTCGACTATGATGGTGGCCAGGGCTACGCTGCTCGTTTGGAAGGCTGCCAGAGGTGGGGAGAAACTGACAGCAATGAGCTGGCCTGCACGAGGGCCTTGGAAGGAGAGGGTGTTCTCTCGCCGCGTGGTGACTCGCTTCCTGTCTGGCTGGGCATTGAGACGGCTGCTGGTCGGCCGGCGGTGCGAAGTGAGAGCAACTCGGATTCCCATTCGGAAGGGAGCTTAGAATTTTACAGTAGACTCGACGAAAAAACCTGCTGCACATCCGACCCTTTTTGAGATGTACTGGCGCCGCCAGTAGGGGGAGTGTGGAAAGCATTCCTTTTCATTTTGGGCAAGGCTTAGAACACCTGAGAAGGTGACACCAAGGTCAGCGCGACCTCAACTAGTTTCGCTCAAGGGAGAACAAAGTCCGCACTGAAGGACTGACATCCTCTTTTTTACCCAAGCTCAAATTCAAATAGAAGATGTGCCCGGAGAGCATTCCAAATACAAGATATACTCTGCCACAGAGGTAGCTCCTGAGATCCAACTTGGCCTTTCTGGGACAAAACCTGTTGAGAGAGGTTGGAAGTCAGAATTTACTGGTATTTACTGCAAATCCTTCCTGTTAATCCCAAACATGGCACAGTGCTCCCAGGAGGAAAATTCTTGGATTTTTGCGCAAGATCTTCCGGTCTGGGAACAACTCTTGCGGCAGGACCCTTTTTCTGTAACCAGGAAGAAAGTGACAAAAACCTCGAGTTGTCTTATTGTCGAGTCATTAAAAAAGATTAAAAAGTCAAATAGAAGATTCTATTGGCAGTCAAATAGAAGATATTGATTTTAGTTTTTTTGAGGGGTTCATGGTTATGCCAAACTGCTGTTCAACAATATCTTCTATTGGAAACTGTTCCCTTTGCTACGCAGAATCGCGTCTAAGCGCTGGCAGGAATTACTGCCTGCTCTATGGTAAGGAGCTTTTTTTTGGCAAAGTCCTTGAAACCCGTACAGCCTAAAACGATAGCATTCCAAGCAAACAACCACCATTTCTGCGCATATTATATTATATATATTCCAATTTTTTAAGCATCCAGGGTTCCCTGCTCTTAGCTATCGGAGCTATCGCTATCCGCCACACGCTTTCTTCGGCCAGCATCAGGGCGCGGAGGGCGCGGGCAGAAATCACAAATTTTGAAACAGTAATAAAGGCAGAATCCGAAAGTCAAATAGAAGAGCAAAGTCAAATAGAAGATCCACCACAAAAGCCGGCAATGATACATATATATATATGTTTTTGAGCAGAAAGTCCAAAATGCCAAAACAGCTAAGAAGACTCAAATTTTTATCATTTTCATCCAATAATTACCGTGATCTTCTATTTGCGTTGTTTGCCGGGAAGGTGCCCGTGTACCGTTCAAATAGAAGATATATAGCTGCAATTTCTTCTATAATTAAGGTAGCTAGTGTATATATATATATATATATATACGTATATCTATCTATCTAACTATCTATCTTAGTTTTCCTTCTAACAGTTCCAATGATTCAAGTTGCACCTGCACGCGACATGTTTCCAGGGCAAGCTCAGCACTGCAAGCATATTCCTGCCCCCTCCTGCCAATGTGCAGACCACTTGGCAACAGCCCAGAATGCCTCCGCGCGCGACATACATGAACACCCGCGCAACATCTGCAGACTCCACTTCCAAGTGTCGCCTCGGCGAACATCAGGCTATCTTGTTGTCCTGCGGATCAAGAGCTGCAACAAAGGTCTTGTACCAAAATTCAACTTCCACCTTGGGCTGCTTGCTTTGTTACGCTTGAAGGCTGTGTTTACAGGCTCAAGCCGACCCAGACACGACAAATCCGCTGAGCAACGTGCACTGTTTTGAGCCGCAACCTTTTGGGTACAAATGCAAATATGGCGCAGTGTATTTCAACACCCCCCTCTGCATTCGATCTGAAGCGTGATGCAGCATTTTGCCAGCTTTTGGAAAAGCGGCATAACAGTGACACTAGCAGCTAGCAAAGTGAGAAGTTGGTTGCGACGATACGTCACCGCCCAAAAGCGTAAATCGCCATGTGGCCCTGCTAGCGCTGCTATGAGGCGTCAAGTGTGGGCGGTTATTGAACCGTCGGCCATATGCAACCCTGGCCCCCCCACCAAGACGCCAAAAGCGCCCCCATTGCAATCCACCCCACGGTGTTGGGATCACAATGCTGCCGGACTCTTCGCAGGTGGCTTCGGTGGTGGGAATTCTTGACTGGGCTTGGTGCGAACTTGGCAGTGGGCCATTGGGATCAATGTCAAGCTTGATCAAGCTGATGTTGGTGTTGATTGATGTCCTGACTCAATGTTCTTGGCGGCGTCTCTGCTTCAGGCTCAAGAACTTGACTTCCTCGGCTGCGTTTCTCTCAAGGGCCTTTGCACTTTGGGCCTTCTTCTGAGTAGCCTGTGTGTCAGCGATCTTGACCAAATAGGCGATAGCATTGTCAATCGAAGCCCTGTGACATGGTGATGATAATAAAGACTTGAATTGAATGAGTGCACTCATGAAGTCCCTTGAGGTCCAGGACTGGCGCCACTGTCCCATCTGCGTCCGGAGGGCTCCAAGCCTCGTCACGAGGTCTTCTTCCGCTGGCTCTGTAGGCCATGACCCGTCTGCTGAGTGGCCGTACCAATCTCACCTGCGTGGCCGCAACCGGCGTCAGAGTTCCTGTGATGCCCGCACTACAAGGGGCGACCAAGGGCCGCCGAGAGGATCACAAGGCTGTAAGGTGATGTAGAATAGCTTGCCATACTCCATCAACATTAAAGTGGTGCAAGGCGTCCGCTATCACGCACATTGCTGCCAGCCCATTCCACTAGCCAAAAAGTGCCATGCCACACGCGACACCCAACACACAGCGACATTCAAACAGGCTTTAGCCAAAACGGCCCACACCCACCAGCGCCCATCGTCTTCTATGTGAACATATCTGCAAAAATATTTTGCTCATTCTTGCATCAACTTGTTGATGCTCGTCTTCATCACCATTTTACATTCACTTCCTAAGCAGAATACAAGTTCAGCTTTGCCTATGGCTTTCGCAAAAAGGGTCTTGAGCCGTAGGCATTTGCAAGTGACTCGGCCTGAGAAATCTGAAGGATTTCCTTGTCCATGAACCGCTTCCCAGGTGGTGCCTGCATGTTCATCCAATTTGTATGGACTGTGCGGATGGTACCCTCATGTTGCACAACTACCCTTTCTTACACAAGCACAAGCATCGCACCCTACCGGAACAAAGTCATGTATGGGTCACTTGCTCCGTTCGTAGCGTCCGTTCTCGCTCCGTTCGGTTCGCGATGCCAGGGTCGCCCCGTTCGTAGCGTCCGAACGCTCCTAGTAGTAAGGCCAGGAGCCCTGTTCGTAGCGTCCGAACGCTCCTCGTAGCGTAGTATCGCATTTGGTCATTTGTTTGGGTAGGCTTCCAAGGCTTCCAGAGTCGCCTGTCAGAAGGTCAACAAAAGGGTAAAACCGGGTAGGCTTCGGAACGGAATGGGATCGGACTTTTCGCCAAGAGCAAATCGGATCCCTATCGGTTGCCCCCCTGGCCTCGCTCTCCGTATGGTTTGTTTCGGGGGTCCCGGACGTGGACGGTGCCGTGTCGACTTGCAGACGGCCTATTTATTAAAAACTATATATAACCGTTCTTTTGGGTCGGATGCCTTGATCAGAATGACATGTGAAAGTGGCTGGGCAATCAATATATTGTTCCACTATCAAATGCTGCTTAGCTCCTCTTCTTGCTTGCCTCCTGATTGCCAAATTGAACACACAGTGCGTTCTGGCCTTCAGCTCACAGTAGGACATATGTGCAAGGCTCAACAAACTAGAAACCCGTTTTGTGACTGACACTGTGTTATTCCACAAACAAGCAGAACCTGGCTCCAGACATCGCGCTGAGAGCAGATATTTGCTGGGCCAACACGGGCATGCTTTGTGCCTGAATCGAAAAGACTTGTATAACTGCAGACAGCTCCAAACAGCTAAGGCTTTGACTTCGCCTAGTGCTGCCCTGGCCACCTTGGAAGTCTTGGCAGCTGTAAAAACACGTTACAGTATATATAGTGCGCTGTACTATTGAAACTGTAGATCACTGCTAGACTCTTATGCGACACTCAGTATGGCACCTCAGCAAACTCCCACCATTCCAGTGCAACATTCGCCTGAAGTGGCAAGAAGTCCTTGTAAGGACAGTCTCACATGTGCATATATGTATATATACAGTATATGAATATATTTACAATGTGTTGTTTGCCCCATGATTGAATCACCTGACCTCAAAATGCACACTGTGATCTGTCGCAGCTCTCCCACATGCAGCCGCTAGGCGGTAAAGCAGCGCTACACACACCTGCACAAACAAGCAAATTGGAACCAGCGCACTTGCACATGAGAAAGCATCAATCAGTCTTGGAAGTTCAAAAGTGCAAGGGCGAATGAATGACTATGGCTTTCACTTGGCAAGTTGCCAGGGGTAAAATGCCAAAGGTAATAATTTGGCATAGTGCCTCACCACCTTTCGATATGGATTGTGTCAACAGTATCAAATCGGCTTTATGTCCGCACAACCCGGGGACAGAAGTGTCCTCTAGGAACTGATGCTAAACCTGTAGGAAAGCAAGCTTTGCTGTGATATGTTGATGTGATTGTGCTGGTGCTGCTTTGAGTGATCATGTGCGGTGAAGTCTCATGTCGCTGGTATGATATTGCAATGATGCGCCTGTAGTTTGTAGTGTCGAGAAACACCATGTCATTATGTGGTGAATAGACAGTAGACAGCAATTAGACTAAACGCTCTTGAACACTTGTTCCGACAGTGTCTCTGTCCTAAGCGAATGCGGAATCAACGCGCTGCAAGCCGCGAGCAACTGGCAGCTTTCAGGTCCATGTTTTCCAAAGCATTCAATGCACGACACTGTAACCCTCTGCCGACGCGTTCTGAACTCGCCGAGTCCATTCAATGTCAGGGCTATGCGAACCACCTCCCCACATCCGTGGCCCGGACAATACGCGCAAATATGCGCAAATGGTCCCCCGCTGCTCTCCTTCTTCCGGCAGAGCTTTCTGATCGAAACTTGACAAACATGTGGAACTTTGGTTAAAGTTAGGCTTGGTTCCGTGGCTTCTAATTTTAGAACTGTGGTTCCTTGGGTTGCCCAATCTTGCCCTCCACGTCGCATCAAGATGTTTCCACTGTTTGGTTTCGCGCCATCTTTACGGCCGTATAGGAGTTTTCACTATCAGTAGCAAACCCAATGAAGAAGGTGTTAGATCGGTGAACTTGATTGCAGCCTATACAGAGTTGAATCCAAACCTGAAATGCGTTTTCAACCATTTCCTCCTCATAAGGAATTCCAACAAGCGAGCGGTGCACCTCGCATGCACTTCTTGGCAAGGTGCACGGTTTTCTATTGTGCCTTAACTTCTAAATGAAACCTCAACTCAACTATGCTCATTATGTTATGTCAAATCGAGCAGTCTCACAGTGAGTTTGCGGCCACCAAAGTGCTTTCGACCCATACGAGCACACTGCGCAGGCCAAACTTAGAGCCTCAGTTTTGCAGGTTGCATCAAGCTGACACCGTTGAAGCTTGTTTGAGAGTCAAGCCCAAGAACGGGCCGACAGGCCATGAAGGTCCTGCAATCTTGAAGCCAGGAAGGTGAACGAAAGCTAGCCACTGCCAAGGAAGAGCGACTCGAGCTGGCTGAAGCTAGCTTTCGTGACCACCAAGCAGCAGCAGCAGTAGCAGCAGTAGCAGCAGAAGAAGCAGCAGCAGCAGCAGACCACCAAGCAGCAGCAGACCACCAAGCAGCAGCAGGCCACCAAGCAGCAGCAGACCACCAAGCAGCAGCAACACCACCACCAGACCACCAGACCATCAGCAGACCAGCAAGCAGCAGCAGACCAGCAAGCAGCTGCAGCAGACCACCAAGAGCAGCAGCAGCAGCAGTAGTAGTAGTAGTAGCAGCAGCAGCAGCAGCAGCAAACCACCAAGCAGCAGCAGCGGCAGCAGCAGACAATCCGGCAGCAGCAGACCTTCCAGCAGCAGCAACAGCAGCAGCAAACCACCCAGCAGCAGCAGCGGCAGCAGCAGACCACCCAGCAGCAGCAGCAGCAGCAGCAGCAAACCAAGTTTTTGATGCTAGACGTGACATGCTGCCTCCAAATCGGTTCAAAACCAGTGCTAAATTTAGCAATCGTTTTGCACCGCTTTCGCGCTGCTTTTTCTATGCGAGTGGATCTTAATCAGCGAAGTTTGAAGCTATCACTGACGGTCCATAAGCGGCGTAGCGTCGGAACGGAAACCGCACCTTTTCTAGTCGCTTGATCCTTGAGCCAAAGTACATATGGTACATATATATGTACAAGTTGCACTGTACGTGTCGCTGCACTTCCATTCGCACCCCCCATGTGAACGGCAACAATATGTTCCGATCACACACGAAAATTTAGGGATGTAAGTGCTACGAAAGAAATTGTATGATTTGCCGCGAGACTCATATGAGGCTCATACTACGAAACATGCTGGACTAAAGCGGACTTTTACATATAAAGTGTGCAACTATGGCTCAGAACCTATGAAAATCGAATTGAACAAGTGAGACAGTCACGAGGCCTCGCTCAGTATCCACTCAAAAGAGCATCGCTTTGATGTAGATCCGAACTGGTGACTTCCACGTAGATGTCACATCGGCAACTGACTTCACACTTCTCAAAAGATGTAGGTTTTGGTTTGGATACACTTACAGAACGGCAAGTCGGAGAGACAGTCGGTGACTGTCTGCCTTCCATTATGCTCATGGTATCAAATCGGATTGATGATTTGCAATGATACACTTACAGCGTTTCAGGTCAGATAGACATCCGGTGAATGACTTCCTCCCTGGTTTGCATGGTATCCTCATAGTCGTTCAAAGAAATCACCACTGGCGATAACCTCTCCATCCACTATGATCCCAGCTGCCCTGAGCATCCCGCCGATCATCTTCTCCCTTCTTGGACTTTCCCTTGGACTTGCTCTTTCCCTTCCCCTTTTCAGAAGGTTGAGGTACTTCGCGACGTTCTTGCGTTAGCGCCGGCCTCCAAGATGTTCCAGATTGGCCTCCTCCTTTGGAATGTCCTCGGGATGATGAAGAAGTTGTACCTTCTGCTGCATGTGCGTTGGCGGCAAGATCTTCCTGCAAAGCTTGCTCAAACACACCGGTAGCACTGGATGGTGATTTATCATGTGGTCTGGCTTTTGGAGCAGCCTTCGCCTTGTTCTCATCTGCTGATGAGGGCCCGAAACTCTTAGGTGCTGTTGAAGGTTTTGGCTCCTCACTTGGTGCTGACGACGGCTTGGCCTCGGTTCTGGGTGTAGATGCTGGCTTTGCCTCAGCTCTTGACGAAGATGCTGCTTTCGCTTCAGACTTAGTCGTTGATGTTGACTTAGCTGTTGCCTTGGCTGCCTGCTTCTTCTTGCCCTGAATCTCCTTGGCCCTATCTCCAAAGCCTAGACGATCGGTAAGAGCTTGAACATGCTTCTGTTCTACCACGCTCATCCATCTCTCTGTATGTCCAATGTTGGGATTTCTGGCCATTGACTCTACGACATTCTGAGCGTGTGGGGGGCAACCTGATCTCATGTTGATCAATGATCAGCAGAATAGACTTCTCCCATTTGCTCTTCATTCTCGAGTACATGATGTCCAGAGGATCGATCACCTTGTGGTTGCGTGATGTAACGTCGGTTCTAAAGTAAGAATATGTCCGACAACCATAAATCGCATGGATGCACTTCTGTACCAATTCAGTCATTGCGCTGGCTTTCTTCGCTTTCAACTCCTCAAGCTGGACGTCAGTCAAGTTGGTGGAGTATTCGAAGTTGCCATATTCCTTCTTGAAGGAGTACGGAGTATGACCAAATGATAGGATCACGAGTGCCACCATTGCAAATGAATTGCTCTCCTCTGAATCGGTGCCAGGCCTCCTCAATCGTAATCTTGTTTTCGTTGGCAAAGATTCTCATCATGTCATCTGTTGGATCCAATGGTCTCCCATCGTCATCGATTTCAGTGAAATCCTCTGTACCGAACTTGCTTATCACATCCAGTCGCTTCCTTTTCCAATTTGCTTTGAAGTCGGTAAGGCTGGTGCAATAGTAGCTCTTGTACATCAGGGAGATCATGTTCAGCACACATTTGACCACATACCTATCCATCAAACCCGATGCATTCATGGAGACGTCCTGACAGTAGGCTCTCTCTTGATGCGCATAGATTCGAGGTTCCGGTACTCGACAATAGATGGGGAGATCTTCGTTGTCTCTTCCTTCTTCGGGATTGAACTCGGTCGCTCCATGCTGTGCATAGTATCCCGGTTCATCACGATCTGTCGGTCGATTCGCCTCCGGATGTAAGTCGTCGGTGACGTCTTCATCCTCGGGCTCACCATCTTGACGTTTCTTCCCCTCATATTGTTGCGCGCTCCTCTGGATCTCGATGATCACGTTTCGTTCGTCTTCATCTTCTAGATCAGAATCACGACCGTAGTCGATCTCGTCCTCATTGAAAGATGGGGTCTCGACATTGTCACTCTTGAAGTTTTCTGCACCATCAGACGGTTTGGAAGGATCTAGATTGTCCATGTCCTCGTCGTCGTCAGCTGCTTCAGTTTGAGCGATGTCTTCTTCCCAAGCCTTTCTGATCTCGTCCATAGTGGCCTGGTCCAAGATATCTTGATCATCATCTTCAGGCTCCTTCTCTTCCTTCTTTTCCTCTTCATCGTCGCTCACAAGATCAACGGGTGAATCGGAAATGACAGTGTTGCGAATACCGCGCGAGAGTAGCCTGCCTTGACAAGATAGACACACGGACAAAGATGAAGAAGTCAAATGCATACATGATGGACACAAAATATTGCCATCCACGTTGCGATACCCTTCACGTGTTCTGGAGATGATTTCGTCCCAAGTTTCCTCACTGATGGAATCCTCGATCAGCTCTCCATTGTCATCGAATTGTACTTCATCGATAAGGGACACGAGCTTTTGGACGTTGTCATCTGTCGCCGAGGCTGACTTCGTGACTTCGTCGGCTCTCTCGAGGATGGTATGCTTCTGAGCAACCCAAAGTCCATGACGTGCCGCTAGAACAACTTGCTCTCCAGTGCTTCCCAGCAGGAGTCTCCTCCATGCCTGAACGTAGTCGTCCCAATACCAAGCACCTCGTACACATCTCCATGGAACTTCTCTAAAAACAACAGTGTAGGAATTCTCCGAAATTCTTCCCCCAAGCTTCCTCAAAGTCATGATTGGAACATAAAGGCAAACGGGCATTCCCACTCTTGGCCATCTTGATCTCAGAATCTTTGATGATCGATCATCCCACGGCGCAAAGTGGTTGAAGAAAACACTACCTCTATATCCCTCCGTTCCACCAGGGACAATTCCTAGTTTCATGATTGACTCAACATTGGAAAGCGATGTCATGTGAAAGCTTCCTCCAAGCTGCATTGCCACATTCTCTGGAATGAGATGTGAAGTCCACACAGGATATATTGACACATCCTCTTCAAGAACAGTCTCTCTTCCAGAATTGTGAGAGGCAACAGCTCGAATTGCACAAGGAACGATCCAACGTTCATGCTTCAGAAATGACGGTGCATCTGTGCTGTAATACATGAGGTTTGCCCAGTATTGCCTTTCCTCTTCGAGTGAGACATCCTCCCTTGAGATACGAATGGCGGCAATCTGATAGCGTACTCTGTTCTGCAACTTCTTTGCATGCCACATCGCCTTGCATAAATACTGGTATCGCTCTGTCTTGACATCTTGCTCACGTTGATCATCTGAGATAGTACTGATATCGACACCATCGTTGAAGACATGGTCATATTCCAGGATCTCATCGATGTTCACCCATCCACCCTCATTGCACTTCGGGGACACATGAGGTTTTCGACCGCGGTGCGATTGAATCCCATTATGCTTTCCCACTCCATGCCTGAGTAGTCTATTGAGTCTATGGCTAACCTCGTTGACCCGCTGACTCTCCTCGCTGAACTTGTCGATGCGAGTTGCTGGGTTCATCTTTGGTGGATCCGTGAAAGTTGCATCTCTCTTCGGTCCATTCCAGTACTCCACATAGAATGTAACTCCATACTGTGGAATTATCTCGATGCTTCCTCTATCGCAAGTCACCTCAATCTGCCGATATCCAACCTTTTGAACTTGTTGTGGGTCAGGAGCAAGGTCCTTCACTTTGGGCATCTTTATTCCGAGTGCTGCAGCCTCCTGAATAAGTGCATCAAGTTCCCACTTTCCATTAGGACCTGATCTATCAACCCTGTGATTTGCGACCCTGTACTCTCCTCCTTCTTTGTCATCGGCAATGTCAAAGAGGTCGACGGGCTCTTTGAATCTGGTGACGAAACTGGCGTTCCCAAAGGCCTTCTTGGTTGCCTCGACCGCTTTCGCGTATTCCTCTTTTGCAGAGTCTGACGAGTGTGGTCTACCTTTGGCTCTCGGAGAGTGAGGTGGTACCTTACCTCCTAGTTCCGGTTCTTCTTCGGGAAGTTCAATATCTTCATCATCCACATCCATGTAGTCCTCGTCTTCGACGTCTTTGGATGACTTTGCTTTCCTCTTTCGGCTTTCAACATCACGTCGGATGATTGCCTTGTCGTCCTCGGTGAAGCACTTGCGCATAGTGTCCTCCATGTGAGAGAATGAGTTCATCAACTCGTCCTTCTTCTCAGTGTTGGGACAAATAGCCAGGTGATGTTGGTTTGAACCACAACAATAGCACACCTTTTGGCTCACTGCGCGTGCTCTGACCCTTCTGAGGTTGTCATAGGCGGTTTTCCAGTTGGAAGCGGTTGCTGTACCTTGCCCACTGCGCTTGGCAGCTCTTTTCCGTTCTTCAGTATCTGGATTCGATGTCGGGTAGTGCGACCATGTTTTCGTCGGGGATACTGAACGACCTTCCCCATCCTTGTAGTCTTGCGGATCAAGCTCAGGCGTAGGTGGTTCAGGCTCCTCGACTCCTGGAGTGGTACTCGCAGGGTCGGCTTCGCCATCCTTCATCTCTACATCAGGCTCTTCCGTAGACGTTCTTTTGGGCTCTGGGGCTATGGCCAGTCGTACCATTCTCCTGAACTCTGGTCTGGTAGCATACCTGGACATGACGGCATCGATACAGGCTTGTTCTTCAGCTGTAACATGGAGCCCTGAAGGTTTATTCCTCTTGGTGTTGTCATTGATTGATTTTCGGCTCGCTGCATAGAAGTGAAGAAAAGACATTTCTATACCTCTTCTGCATTCATTGATCTGAGCCCAATCCTCGAACAGCGTGTCTTTGAAGATGCTGGCCAGTTCGAGAACACCAGTCCAAAACTCCATGATATCGCCCGCAAGCTCAGAATTTGTAACAGTCCTATATTCATTCAACGAGAAGACGTCCTGGTACTCCTTGTGCGTGAAGAAATATTGGATGTAGTCGTGGTACGCCACATTCCCATAGTCCATATACGCTCGGAAGCCATAGTCTTCACTGTCTGGATCATAGTCTCGGTGGATGAAAAGAGTGGATCCCTTCCCTTGGGTACAGTACTGTTCCACAAGTTCCGACGGGGCTCTGATTCCACCATGATGCGAAATAGCTTTCAGTGCTCCTTGAATCCAAGGCGGATTCTTCCTGGATAGCATCATCGCACCCTCGACCATGAATTCACGGAGATTCTGCGCTGGATACAAACGGTTCCATTCAGCATTCTTCTCCCAAAGGACTCTAACTCTCACTGCAGTTTCCCAAATGCTTTTTCTTTCTTGTTGAATCGTGGGAGTGCCGCTCTGAACACACCAAAAGTTGAAGTTGCAATTCACACAATGGCTTCTATTGTCTTTGTGTGTGTTCCAATCCTCGGATGCATCATGTTTGTTGCAATCTTCACAAAGATATGGTGCGGCATCTGCAGTGGCTTTGTAATTCTCAACTCTCCGATTTCCCGTCATCCAATATTCCATCCTGTCCTCCTCAGGCTCCGGATCTTTCAGAACGAATCTGATGTCCCTCCATTCGGTACCTTGACTGAAGCTCCCACAAACAGTATGCTTCGTGCTGGTCTTCTTCGGTTGCCCATCACTTGCCGACATAGCAACGTTCAAGTACCTGTCGAAGTTGTCCTGAGAAATTGGGACCTGGATCTCGTCCTCTGCCATGTTGTTCAAAGCACTGACATGAACTTTATTCATTGAACACAATAGGATGACCCTTTCTCTCGTGAGTTGTTTCTCCATCACAGCCCAAATCTTGTTCTTGTCGCCGCCTGTGATATAGTTCGCACTGGGAGCACCTGCAACTGAGTACATAGCTTTCCAGGCACGTGACGATTTGGTGGCCAAGGCACCACTTCGTCTCACTTGGTCTACAATGTCGGTGACAATGTGACTGTGATCATATCTTGCTGGCCCGAAGAACTTTGAATCTGGCTGGATGTTCACTAATACTGGAGTAGTCAGGGGCTGTCCGATCGAATGGACCTTCTCAGCCAACTTCCTTGAGAACTCTTTGAATGTCGCCTCGGTCAACCTCAGTGTGCTGCCGTTCGGAAACATACAATGAAGACACAGCCAGATGTGGACGGTTGTACCGTCCCCCTGATCTTGTCCATGTTCTTCCAAGAAAACGACTACTCTATCAAGAGTATCCAGGATGTCTTGATGCCTTTCTCCCTGAACTTGGAATACACAGCAATTTTCGAATGCCATCTCAGTTCGGATACCGTACTGCATCGTCGTGATTTTCTTTGACGAACTTGCTCTAGTCGCATAGTCAAGGTCTGTCACAAGAATGGTGTGTCCGGTACCGACTCCTCTAATCTGGCCACTCAAATGATCAACATCCATGACTCCTGTATCCCCGTCAATCATCACCTTGTCCTTCTCCTCGGTGTGGCACCCAACTTTGGATGAAAGGAACTTGATGTGATATGCGGCCTCCTCTGGCACATCGTTCAACTTCAAGATAAGTACCATGGCCCTTGCTGAGGGATACTGAAAACAACTCGTCAGATCGAACTCTTCAACCATCTCAACATAGAGCTTTGTCCAAAAACCATCGCTCTCGTTCACTTTTGTCCTCAAATGAGAATCGGTGAGAGGTTGAAGCCCCATTGATGAACTCGATCTATAATTTCCACCCAAAGTCACCCCGACATAATACGTGAGCCTTCTCACATACTGTCTCCAATCTCTTCCTGGCTCGGCTGTACGAGGACCAGCAAACGGAGCTGTAGCGTAAGCAGTGGTACTGCTTCGATAAGTCCAGAGATTGAATATGATGGGTTTGCCAAGGTAGTCCATACCGTTGCACCCGACAGTCGTCACACCTTCAGGAGGAAGCGTGACAAACCATTCTTTTGGCTGCGCAGGCTGTTTCGGCTTCGGCATGGGTTTGCACTTTGGCGGAGCTTTCGGTGGAGGTCGTGGAACATCATACGCTCCATGAGGTACATCGGATGACCAAGGATCCCATTGTTCATTGTTCCTTTCCCAAGGTGGCCTAGGACCTGAACTAGATGAAGTGTAAGGACCGCCCGGTGGTACCGAACTTCCTTTTCCTCCAAAAGTCTGGGTATAGTCATCACGATTCTTTGGTGCTCCACTTTGATCTCTTGCCCTTCTTGCTTCCTCCCTCGTCTGTTTGGTGGTTTCATCCTGACTAAGCCCTTTGTTCTTGGCATGATGGATCCGAAATTGACACAACCATTGAGGTTCCACCGCACTGAAATCTTTCAGATTGGGTGGTCCGATTGAGGGATTCTCGAAGGTTAAGTAGATCTTCTCCTTTGGCTTGCCCAAGGTCTCCAGATCTGGTTCTTCATCCAGGTTGGCTTCGGATAAATGGAGCTCTGCAATGTACTGATTCAAGATACTGATCGATGTGTCCCTTGCGAGAAGATCTCGATGGACTCCTAGTTCAGCACCAAGAACATTGTAACCTGCTGTCCACACATCCGGTTTCACCTCTGGAAACCATTCTTTCAAATGCTGGAATGCAGCGAGCATCTGCGCATTCGTTTCAGATCTGAGGGAAATGGCAGAGTGCTCAATGACATGCCTATGAATGCATTGATACAACGCTTGGATGCACTGGAAATTGTTGATTGCGGCACATCTTTCCAAGGTTCCTCCCGATTGCCCTTTTGCAATGATCTGAATGAGGTCAGTCAAAGATGTGAGATCTTCGGGATGATTCTTGTTGTGAAACCTCAATGCAAATCCCAATGACGCACCCGCCAAGCTGATGTATCTGCAGCTGCGTTCCCAATGTTCGCCGGTCATTGCCATGTAGTTGCTGCTACGACCTTCAATGGGTATCCTGTGATGCAGATCATTCATGGAATCATAGAAGTACCCGTCCCTCGTGATGTCTAGAAGTGAATCTTTTGACATCGCAGTGGAATTGATACCTTTCATGCCTCGTTTGGCGACCTTCTCATTCAGGTCTGCCAACATCCCTTTGACTGGTGCTTCTTGGTTGAAGGGTTCCGGCGTGAATAAAGCCAAGAGATTGTCTGCAAATAATTCCAACCTGTCCCAAACATCATTGGATGCAAACGCCTCATAGGGAAAGTGCTCCGGATTAGGAGGAGGTGGCGGCCCAAGAGGTTTGTGTTCTGGTCGTACCTGTCGCTCTTGACTCTTGACGATGCCGATCACCCTCTTTATTCCAGCAAAGAATGCCCTTGTTACCTCCTTGCCGTCGTCCGTCTCTGGGTCATACTTGCTGAGCAACACTCTGAGGGATCTCACGAGGCGCTCTTGGATGGTTCCACCCTTGGCTTCAACGACACAATAACAAGCGCTGATGGAGTAGACGGGTGGTACCCCTCTCTCCATCCACTTCTCTGCCAGTTGCAGAGCTTGTCCTGGGTCCATGTCTTCGACGAACTGTCTAGGAACAAGTGTAGGACTCTCCCCTCGTCTGCTATCCAATTTCTGGAGGTGTTCTTTCAGCTTCTTGGCTGAGGCCATGCTCCTCCCTGTGGCCCCGTAAACAGTAGAACGGAACATGTTGACTACACAATCTCCACGATGTAGGGATGTTGTCAATCTCCAGGAATGGCTCACGAATGCTAATGAGTTCCCCCTTTGTGGTAGGGTTGCCGGTGACAGCCCAACAGTGATTGGATGGAACTCAGCGAACTTCTTCTTGGCAAATTGCTGGATCACGCCGGCACCAAAATGGCTAGCTTGGTTGATCTCAAAATCTTGCTCAAGATGATTGTGAAAGGTAATGACACTGGCGCATGAATCATGAGTGTCATGGTTGTTTTCACAAGTGAATTTCTTCTTCTTAGAATCGTGAACCGACTGAATGATCTTGTCAAATCTTTTATTGATATTGACTTCTGAACATGGGTTACCGTTTGACATGGAGGGATGCGGCGATCGCGACCAATCGTAAAGCACAGGAGCACGGCTGGTCACATGCTGCTTCTTCCACAATGACAATGCACGTTTGTTCAAAGTCTCTATCATACGCTGCGCGATTCTAAGAGTATACAATTGAGTTACTCTCGTTTCTCTTCCGGCACAAGGTGCATGCTGATGTTTATGATCACACTTCTTCATCAAACTTTGAAACTGCACCCCCCACGACACAATCCTCCACGGCTTCTTGATGGGTATATTTCTATGACCATAATGAGTTGCGAGGCCATACATACATCCGTCGAAGTCATGTACGTGTGATTCCGTGCCTTCTATCAGAGTTGTCATTCTATCATCTCTCCAATACTCGCAACTTCTAGGTAGCTCAGTAAGCGCACATGCTCCTATTGCGAATACATGGTCAAGTGCATGGGCAAAGCAATTCCACAACGACCAATACAACTCTTGATGTTTCTCAATCTGCATTTCGGCCTTTATACTTACAGTCCTATTCAAGCGATTCCATGCAGAACCACCAGTGCAAGGACCCGCAAAGAAGACACAATCAAGACTGGACCGGACACATGCTTTCACTTTATTGATGCCATAAGCAGAGCAGGCATCGTCGTCCTCTGTGATTGTCACGATGTTCATGAACTGCTTCTTCAAACAAGTCTGGAGAAAGGTAAACCAATTCTGTTCTTCAGCGCACATGAGGACTAAACATGGGACATTTCTTTCGAGCTCTTGTAGCATGATGCATCTATCAAAGATATCTTGAGGACCCTTGACGTCTTGCTGATGGAGTTCGAACTGATATTTGTGTGACCGTCCTGATCTCCTTTGTAAGACCAAATGCAAAACGGGTTTTCTTCCCGGAGGTGTGTCACTTGCAACATATTTTGCTGTTTGTGCAATGAACATGTGCTCGTGGGCAATGGTGTTCATCCCCCACGCTTGTATGCCTGTTGCAATCGCCGTGACATCGCCCTTTTGCTTGTTATTGCTGTTGTCTGTCGTTTCATGTTGTGGGCTGTGTCCGTGACCGTTGGAAACGATCAGGAATGTTGTATTTCCTATCCATGGATCGTCCTTACCTACGGAATTACCCTTGAAACGCCAGGTATCAACTTTTGTGTCCTTACCGCTCTTGTAGTACTTCTCAGTCCTACGATAATCAGACAGATCCGACAGCCGGACAGGACAGTGTGAGTCTTCACTAGGGACAAACTCTTGCGTTCTCGGCACATTATGCACTCGGGTGAGTGTGTCGCCATCGCGTCGCCATTCATCTCGGTAATTTTTATTTGTTTTTGGTTTTTTCTCCTTCGAATCCAGGCGCACAAAATGGTCTTGCACCGCACCGAAAGCGCGAATTGATGCACCGTCCTGCCCCCCACTCCCCCCATGAACAAGACGTAAAAGCGTGTTGATCACACGAAGGGTGGCAGGATGACAAGTGTTGAGAGGAACCTCTTGTGACTGGAGCAAAGCTGTATCAGTCGACAAGGAGGCAATAGAAAACTGTAGCACAGCGTCTGGAGCCCAAGGAACATTGGCTAAGGCCAGGAACGGGGATTGAGATAAGCAGGCGCCCGCCTCTGGAGATGAGGATGCCTTGGAGGCATGATACAGGAAGCATGCACGTTCGACCCAATGATCAAAGCGCAAGGCTTGCTGCAGTGGCGTAGCTTCTCGTTCCACACAATTCCAGGAACCATTAACAAGGACCCATGTACTCCGACACGTGTCTGACGGTATGTAGCGGCCCGGTGGGAAGCGACGATAATAGACTGGGACTTTGACGACATAGATGCAATCTCCATTGGGGAGATCCTGGACACCTTCTTTTCCTGTCATTCCTTTTACAAAGACTGCACGAGGCAAGACCGGAGTCTGAGTGTATGGGAAATTAGGAATGTCATCCGTCTTAGTCTGAAAGATTTGATGATCGATTTTCTTATGATCGACTGATGGAGAGACCATGTCAGCCAACTCTTTGGAGCTCAAATCCTCTGGGTCAAGAAGGTTGATCAACATACAAGCCCGGCGCCACGCAAGTGGAGTCCGAAAGGCCTTTGTATGAATATCAGCACACATCTTGTGGGAGATCTCGTAGAGCAGCACGAAATGGTCCTGTTGAAAATGTTCATGCAATGAGACAATGGATATCCCATGAGTGCGTTCAAGATGACGCATGGTGGGATTCTTCCCGGTTCTGGCAACTCCAATCATACCTTGATTATCATCATGGAGCAATATTTCAGGAGCTTTGCCCGAGAGCGTTTGCCATAGGCCGATGGAGGGTATCCCAAAGTTGCGGAGAGTGGAATCCGCCGCGACTATTTCTGCTTCAGGTGTTGAATGGCTGATACATCCTTGACGTTTGCTCCCTCCAGCAATGGGAAATCGTGTATGCTTACCTTGTACGTGCATGTGAGAGCCCGACGTGGAACGAAGGGTCTCACCGCAACCAGCAAAATCAGCATCAGCGAAGATTCCGACTGAGAGAGTTGCGATCGGATCGCCAACCCATCCAATCATGCGCTTGTCTAGAGTGCTGTTGACATAGCACATGAGATGATGCAAACGAGCATCATCATTGCTGGTCCATTTATTCACATTCCTGGCCAGCGTGTTGATTGATCTCAATAGATCGAATCGAGCAATTCTGGCAGCGTACAACAACTTCATGAGTATACTCGCTGCATGTGGCGCCAAAGAACCACGGTTTCCATCGTCCGGAGTGACGTCAGATTCGGACTTGGAATGCAACTTACCAGAATACTTGGGGTCAAAGGTGTTAGCACACCATGGACACGTAACGGCCTCTTTCCCTGGAGCGGGTGCTCGTGCGGGATGAGATTTGGTTTCTTCTGGGACGCTTGGTGTCGTGACCTTCTTCAATTTTGTATCATGACCGACAATGTCTAAATACTTCTCGACGGACAGTTTCAACAATCCTTCCATGTTGTATGAGACGGTGTTGACTACTGTTCCATCGTGGAGTTTGGACTCTCCTCGTGTGAGCATGCAGCCGAGATAAAGTCCAAGATCAGTCTCGGGCTCAATCCTGAGTTTCGTTCGTAGCATAGACCATCCTTTGGTCATGTTCTCGGTTGGTCCGGCAAGTTTCAGGTCGTCCACATATATAACGAGAAGAAGTTTCAGGCCTTCATGAAAATACATTGATGGCCATTCATCACCAATTGGCTTGAAGCCAAGTTGGCGCACCTGCGTATCGCAGTGCTTCTCCCACATTGTACCTGCGTCCGGATGTCCATACAAGGCTTTGAGGAGGCGTACCACTGGTCGATGATACTTTGATACATTAACATCATCTGGCCACGCGTCTGACGGTAACTCGACCCAACAGGGCGGTCCCGTAAGAGAAGCCTGAATGTATGCCTGAATCGCATCAGCGAGCTTGACCGAATGTCCGGGAACACATCCATAGAAATCTGCCCATCTAGAAGATTCAAAGGACGCTGGTGAATTGCCCAAGTCCTGAAAGAAAGCTGCTTCCCAATTCTGATTCTTCACTTTGTTTCCTAGCAATACTCCTCTTCCCTTAAATTTTCGTCTCTCATCACTCATTGGCAACTGGTAGTTCTTTTCCACAATGATGCCATGGACCCTTGCAAAGTGCACGACCTGCTTCAGAGTGAGCGCTTCTTGTTTTACGTCGTGATACTCCCGAATCACAGAGAAGTCGAACACTCCTTGCTCGTGAAGTCCCAACCATTCTTTTCTCATTGAGGCTTTGGCCTTGGGATTCTTCAGCATTTCTGCTCGACTAACAGGTCTGGAGACTGCTGCATTGAACAGGTTCCGATAAGCACTCATCGGGTTCGTTGTGTCCGCATATGTGTATCTTTCTCGATGTTTGGAGATCGAGTTGATGCAGGGCATTGACGGAAATGACAAGTGATGATCTTTCAAGTTCTTTGTGAAATCTTCGGTTGTGCATCTATTGGATTCCGTTGGCATTGCATATGCTACTGCCATATCATTGAGGATTTCTCCACTGTTGACATCAATGATATTGAGTGGATCCCAAGTAGCACGTGGGCCGAACCCATTCTCCACACTCGTCCATTCCTCCCATTCGACTAAGTAATCGTCGTCGCTTGGGAGTTCTGTGGAAAGTGTAGATGCCGAAGATGGACTATAGCCCCCCATGTCATCGTCATCGGTGATCAACGTCCGATCTTTCTTCAGATCGATGAAGATGTTGGGCGATACGTCCTTAGGATCATCATCCTTGTCCTCCTTCTTTTTCTTCTTCCTTTTGTCCTTGCTGGATCCCGCGCCTTTACTCTCTCTCTCTTTCATCTTTTCTTTCTCGAGAGCTTCTTTCTTCTCAGCGATAGCTCTATCAGATAGAGACAACGCTTTCCATTCTTCTGGAGTATATTTTGATCTTGGTCTCGGTGATGACCTGAAGAACCTTCTTCCGTCTGATCCAACCTTATATGGATTCCCTTTTCTGTCTAGTTTCACGGTCTCACCATCATCATTCAAGTAGATGATACCATCACTTGCCTTTCCCACGGACATGTGTTCCATTGAAGGATCTCCAACTGGCGGGTGATCTTCCCTGCCGGTCGAAGGTGGTACCTTCGCCTTGGCAGGTTTGGACAATATTTTGGAGTGACCGCCATCAGGTTTTGGATCATCATCACCACCGGGATCATTTCGTTCTTCATCATCTGCTTCATGATCTTCAATGGCGTCTTCGTCGTCCTCATCCCTAATCTCCCTTTCCGCAAGCTCCTCAAAATCCATACTGCGCTCACTTGGTTCGTAATCTCCATAGTCAACCATTCGACTAGGATCTCCGACCTCTGGCTCTCCATCTCTCCTGTCACGGATCTTCATGCCTTCCAACGTGTTGTTGATCTTCTCATATCCTTCCTTCAACGGGAATTCGATGGGAGCGAGGAATACCAGGGTCTCCGTGAGCTGTGGTGTGAGTAGCTTTCTGATAGGGCGATTGGCATCAAATGCAAGGCTTTGATGTGCAAAAGTTTCAAGACTCCACACTCTATATTGTCTCGACCAGTTCATCCCGGGCTTGATCTCATATCCGGCGAAAATACCTGGGATTCCCTTGGGATCAAACTTGTGCTTCTGCTCAATCCTTCCTTGACTGCTCGGCATGAAGAAGACCTTTGCACCAAAGGGGATCTTCTCTCCATGGAACTCTTTTCCATGTAGCTTGTACCAAGGGCTCACTCCGTCCTCTCCTTCCTCAATGTTCAAAAGATGGCTGACGCATTCTACTGCATAGCTCCAGAAACATGGTGGTAATCCCGCTTCCAAGAGGCAAGTTGCGGTTGTCATCATAATGAACTGATTGTTCCTCTCCGCCAGAGAATTGTTCTGAGGATGATTCGGTAGAGAATGATCGAATGGGATCTTCAGCTGCTTCATAGCCGTCTCAAACTCTGGGGCTTTGTCGGCATAAGCAATCTTGATCTTCTTCAATCCTTTGAAGTGGTTTATTGCATTGACCACGTCCTTGGCAAACCTCTCTTTCGACGGATAGGCCCATATGACGCCTGTGTACCTGTCACGAATGACGAAGATCTCTCGATCAGTACTGATCCCTTGATCAAGGATGTTCCTCGTATCGACAAAATCAAAGGTAACCAGATCCCCAAAAGCTTTGAGCTTTCTCTTGAACGCTCCTCGATGCGTCTTGAAGTGTTTCATCTTTGCTCTGATGCATGACTCACAGTAGGGATTCTTGTAACGGTGTGTGAGTAGATGTTCGATTTTCCTGGCATCTGCTTTCAGAGTTCCTCTTCTCACCATTCTGCTTGCACCGTCAACAATATCCACCTCGATGTCATCTGCATCATCATCGTCAGCTTCTGGTTCACTGTCTCCGGCGACATCTGATCCTACCTCATCTTCTTCTCCAGGAGATGCCTTGAACTTCTTATTCCTCTTTCGTCTTTTGACTTTTGGAGGCTCAATCACAGGGAGGTCGTCATCATCACACATGACGCCTTGAGGATCCACATCACAGTTGATGAAAGCCGATTGGTAATCAGCCTCACCTTCTCCTAGGGTGAACCTTGCGATCATCTCCGCCCTTACATCGTCGGTGGGGTTACAGAAGTCACTGCCCTTGACAATATATGGGATGTTTCCCTCTACTTCTAACATGATTTTCTTGTAGTTCGGGGAAACCATGTACGGGTTGCCGCAGGCTGGCCATATGAATGTGTAACCTTCCTCCATGCATTTCTTTCCAACAGACAGTACTGAAGGAGACTCATCTAAGACGAATGGGGAGTAGGTAGAGTCAAATTCGTCGAAATGAATGTCGGCGACTCCCTTTGTGGATGTCACTCCATTTGCAGTATAGAATGACATTGATTGGTCGCTTTCTCTCACTTCCAGACCTAATTTCTTGGCTCTGCCTTTCGATATCAAATCATACCCACATCCTGTGTCCATGATGAACTTTGTTCTTGACCCTTTGGCTGGAATAGACAATGTCTTTGTGTCTGCATGATCTTTCTTTCCCTCGCATACATGAGGAATGACTTTATGATGGAAAACTAGGCCGTCATCTTCGTCAAAAGACATAGTGACCGCTAGGTCACCCTTTGGTCCAACTGGTATTCGGACCCTCTTGATCTCAGTGTAGGGGACAATCAATATGCCTCTTGCCTCTGCGACCTTTTCTTCAAATCTGATTTGTTCTTTCCTCGTGTAGCAGGTGAGCTCTTTCTCATCGTATCGTTTGATGTCTGGACGTAGAGGTTTCCTTTCTACTACCTTCCATTTGTTCCTGACTGAGTAGATCGCTTCGTTCAACATGATCTCACAAGTCTCTTCATCAAAGGATACTTTTGCACCTCCTTCTCTTGCCTTGGCGGATGCAGCAATCCCTTCATCTTCGGATTCGTCCATGAAGAGTTCACCGCCAATGGCTGGGGCTCCAGGCTTCGCCTTAGGCTTCGGTTTGGGTTTTGCCTTGGGCTTTGGCCTATCGTCTCCTGAGTCAGCTGGTGCAGATATCCCTTTCTTAGGAGAGGCTTTTGGGTCATGGTAGAACTTGCAATCCTTCCCTTTGTCACAAGTTCCTCGAATCCACATCCAACATACTGGCTTGTCATTCTTTCCGACAGAAGATCCTCTGGATGGTGATCTGGGTTTCTTGTGACTGAATGGGCAATCTTTCCCCATAGTGCAGTTACCTTTCACGAAGTATTTGCATGGTATCTTCTTCTTGTCTGTACTCGGACTTCGGCTGCGATCCTTTCCATCACCTTTACCTTTCCCCTTTCCCTTTTTGTTCTTGTCTTCAGGATGCTTCTTGGGATTGGGTTTCGGCTTCACTGCAGCAGCGTCTTCTGAGACAACCTGTTCTTGTTGCCCTTTTGGTTTCTTCTTCGGATCAGCTGGTGCAGCTTTCAGTTTTGGAGCAGGTCCGCCTGGTTTGAGATTCTGAAAGATATTGGCCACATTCTTCACTGCCTTCTCCTTTTCCAGGATCATCCTGTCTTCAGTTTGCCGTTCGATGTGCCTTCTGATCATATCACGTAGATGTTTGTATGTCTTCTTGGCATCATCGTCGTTCATGCTGTTGTAGGCGCTGATGTCGTATGCCATGAGGTTTGAGTTCCTGATCTTTCTCCATAGGAGATCCCGAAGAGTTTCGTCGCTCGGGACGTCAACGGGCTTCATTCCTGCCAGAATCTCATCCCAAGTGTGGAAGAACAACGATAAGTTCTTGTCTCCTTGATATTCTAGTTGGTAGAGGTGCGTTGAAGTATATAAGACTTCCACATTTGATGTTGTCTTGAAATTCATAAGGATCAGGGCTAGGACCTCTCTTCCCTTTATGAGGCTTGATGTTCTCCCTTTTGCATTGATCCTCGTCCTCAACTTCATAGCTACACCTGAACCATCATCTTTCGCATCCATGACGACCTTGGTAAGAGCTAGGCCGAGTTTGGCATCGATTGAATGGAATCTTTGGTCTCCTGAGTCGACAAACTTGTCCGGATCAGGATCGTCCATGGCTTCTTTGATCCAGTCGATCCAGGGCTCTTGATCTGAATCATTGGCCGCAATGATGATCGATTGAATGAGATTTGCCTTCCATAGTCCAAGATCATTGATCCTGGGCCATGACGGAACGTTTATCTTTGATTCTTCCTTCCTCGATACTTTCATGATTGTAGAGGTTGCCGGTACAAGATGAGATGAAGAGGATGCTTCTGCTTCTGAAATCTTGTCCCTCAATGATTTGTTCGCCTCGGATAGCTCAATTGATTTCTCCCTTTCCTCGGCGTACTCATTGTGGGTTTCGGCATACCATTCATACATCTCATCTCGGCTCTCTGTCATTTCATTGTACCCGTCCTTGTAGTGCTTCGCCTCCTCTTTTGCGTTCCGAATCTCATCTTCCTCGGACGCGTGGGTTGGTAACCCGCGGTCTCTGGAACTAGGACGCTTGCTGTACCGAGAGACTATGGGTGCCATTCGTGCTTCTGCTTTTAATTTCGCATTTTCCATAATGACATTCTTTGTCTCCTTCTGGCTTTCCAATAGTGCATTCTCCAGTTCTCTGATCTTCTGTTGAATTTCAGCGCCATCATCGCCGAACATAGGAGCTCTCATCATATTCTCTCTTTTCAGCTGTGCGTTGGCTTCGGATAGAGCGAGGTTGGCGTCTTTCAACTGTTGTCGTTCACGGATGGAACCTTCTAGGACTTCGTTGTTGAATATTTCTCCTTTTGCGATAACCTCCTTTGCGACGTTTGCTTCGTATTCATGGTGGCTCGCCTTCATTTCTGCCATTTCTTTAGCAGAGACTTCAGTCTGGCATACAAATATCTCCATCCTCATGCCCACTTCCATCTCTTCTATCTCCGCTCTCGCGTTGAGTTCAGCTCCACGTGCCATAGCTAGTTGACCTCGTAGATGATCAATAACCATAGCTTCCTGATTGCTCTGATCTTGAGATGAGTGAACACTGTGTTGAAGACGTCTTTCCCTGACCTCACTGTTCCATTGTTCTTCTCTCTGGTGTTGGATCACCTCGTGCATGTTGACATTCTCATCCTGTAGCGCAATCATTCTAGCTTGTATCTGGTCAGCTATTCCGACGAAGGCTGTGTTCTCATCCTGAATGGCTTTTGATCTTCTATTGATCGCCAATGAAGATTCATTCTGTTCTTGGATGTGTCCAATTGCTGCTTGAAGCTCTTGGGACATTCTGTCCTTCGTTGCTTTCACAGATTCAAGCTCTGAATGTTCTTGATGAGTTTCTTGTGCAAGCTCTTGATATCTCATGTAGATATGTTCAGCTGTCGATTCCGCCAAGCGTAGCTTGTGTTCGAGCTCTTCAATTCTTATTGTCGCTCCTTCATCTTCCTGTGTCATCTCTTGTAGATGTTCCTGCATCTTCCTGTTGTAGTCAGACATTTGCCTGAACTCCACTTCAGCCTCGTGGTGTAGTCGTGAGTGTCCGGCTTGGATGCATTCATATTCTTCATGAAGAAAATTGTATGCGTTTCTCGCCGATCTCAATTCTTCACCCAGCTGAATCTCTCTTCTTTGCTCTTTTGTTCCTCTATCATCGTCACGTCTCTTCTCTATACTCCTTCTTGGGGATCTCGCGGTAGACGTTATAGGCGATGTAGATCTTGTTGTAGCTCTCATCGATCTTCTTGGTCCTACGGGTGCAAGATCGGTCAGATTCCGAGCCGGTGGCACGGATCTTTCCGAGATTTGTGATCCAGTAGGCATAGTGATAACGTCAGCATTTGCTGATGAATCAGTACCCATTGTAGAGTCTGGTGACGAAATGGTGTTGGGACCACCAGGAGCAGCGAATGAATAGGGTTCGCTTCCATTTCCTCCTGAGCTTGACATTGCAGGTTTCTGTAATGACTAGTCTTGTTCTTGGTCTCGTGTAGCTCGTACGGCTATAAAGAGCGCGTACGGCTGATAACCTGCGAGTGGATCTTAATCAGCGAAGTTTGAAGCTATCACTGACGGTCCATAAGCGGCGTAGCGTCGGAACGGAAACCGCACCTTTTCTAGTCGCTTGATCCTTGAGCCAAAGTACATATGGTACATATATATGTACAAGTTGCACTGTACGTGTCGCTGCACTTCCATTCGCATTCTACATGGCCCTGCCCATGGCCAACTCAAGAAAGAATAACCATCGTGGTTTGGTGTCCTCCGGGATTGCCAACCAAGCAGCAACAGCAGTAGCAGCAGGAGCGGCGGTCACAAAAAAAACACCAAGCAGCAGAAGCAGCAGCAGCAGCAGTAACCGATAAACAGTAACCAGCAAGCAGCAACAGCTGAGGATGCCTGGCATGTCATGGGAAAACAGGTTTGGTCTGTGTAAACGGTGGTTGGTAACAGCTGTCCGTGGTTGTGTGTGAACGATGGTTGGTGTAAAGCTTGATTTGGGATAAGCCATGGTTGGTGTGGGCCGTGGTTGGTGTAAACTGTGATTGGTGCAAGCCGTGGTTGGTGTAGGCCGTGCTTTGGTGTAAGCCGTGGTTGGTGTAGGTGTAAACTGTGGTTGGTGCAAGCCGTGTTTTGGCGTAAACAGTGTTTCGTGTAAGCCGTCGTTTGGTGTAAACCGTGGTTTCGTGTAAGCCGTGGTTGCTGTAAACCGTGGTTGGAGCAACACAAACAACAAGCAAACAGCAAGCAGCAGCAGCTGATGATGAATGGCACTAGTATGGGAAAGTGTTCATGAGGCAGCTCACCCGTCCGCGGGGGTAGTTGTTGAACCTGATTGATTTAATCAATTATACAAATTTCGGGTTTCCGAGGCGGCGTCCACCCCATCATTTTAGTTGCTAAAGCAAGAGCAACTCTGGCTGACCGAGGCTAGCTTTCGTGACTGTGAAAGGAAATCTGTTTATTTGCCAGAGTCTTGCTTGACAACACATGTCAGTCCAGCATCTCCAATAGCCCTGCAGCATCAAACAATTGTCGAAGGAGTACGCTGCTATGTCCAATCGCTCTGCCTGAAGAATCTAACAGTGCGGGGCTGCAGACGAAAGCTAACCGGTGGACAGCACTGCACCGCCTAGCCTGGCTGCAAAGCTCTGACCAGTTCCATCGGTCTCCTGGAGCTGTTTTGTCGGATCTACAAAACTCTCTTGTCGGTAAGGGCCTGTCTTTCCGTCATCTTAAAGCTACAAAACTTGTTTGCTTTGCGGAAAATATCTGCAGTTCAATTGTGACGGTTGTGCTCCACCCATGTCTCTATTTTCATGTCCGGCTGCGTTTGTCCAGCTTTTACATTTAACTTGGCTTTGTACAGTACTACATTATTTGTCCACCAGTCTCTGCTTACTTCTTATGGCTTTTGAACAAACACATATCGTGAAATGCTCTTCCTGAATGTCTATGTCGATAGCTCCTCAAAAAGTTGTGCCTTGAATATGTTTCTACGCTTAACACTGTATAATGATCTCTTCCACCTGCTGATCAAATGATCCTGCAAGAAAAAAGTTCAAAGAACAAATGCAGCATGATATACATTCTCTATGTGTTGAACAGCAGTGTCCCTGCAGAATAACACAAAATTGCAAGAAAGGCAAGAGTTTGCCGTAATGTACGAATACCCTTTCCTGTCCAATTTGCTGAAGAAAAATGAACTCATCCGATTATATACATACAAGAAGAAGCATGGAAGCCGCCACATCCTGTCTATGGTCCCATCCAGGCCAAGGTAGTTCTGCCATTCATCCAAAGCAAGGCAGGCATAGTGGGCAGTGTCCTGCTAACTTCACATGTCAAAAGTGTTGGCTTTGAATCTGAAGATAATTCATGTTCAAGCCGCTTCAAGCCTCAAAGGTCATACTACATAGTCCAACAACATCTGCCTTACCAATGTGTCCTGCAAACAGATTTGATCCGGTGGGTCCATTTGCAGCGATTGAGCACTTGCCTGAGCCTGCAAAATTCGAAGTGTTCCCACATCTGTGGGGCTCCAGCTGCGTGTGGTTTTGAGAAGGGAGATGTACCGCTCAAGCTGCACATGTAGCGCACGGAGGGCCAGGAGAGATCCGCTCGAGGCAAAGCACTCCACAGAGTCCACAGCTGCTCGAAAGTCCGGGTCTGCGATGAGGAACATCACCAAACGCCCAAAGGATGCTACACTGGCCGAACCGGCAACCTCAGCGACCTCAGCGACCTGGCCGCTCAGCATACTGCAATGCATCTGCAATTGGCGCAAAGCTACCAGGGCGGACAGTGGACCTGGAGGTAGTTGAAGCCTGATAAGTTCAAGAGTTTGAGGCGCACAATCGCAAGGCGCTCTTGCCTGTTCCGTACGTTCCAGAAGCCCACAAAGGCCAAAAAGTGGCTGCAAACTTGAGGGCAGTTCTTCTCCATCAGAAAATTTACCTGCACTGAATACAGTTGGAGTGTCCGCGGAAAACCAGTGACTGTCGAAACAAGTTGGATTTTCCCAGGTCAGGTTGGGTGATCATGTTTGACATCATCGGGCGTTGCTACTCTTGAAAAACTAACCCACGCAAGCGCCTCTCGATTGGTGAGCAAGGTGTCCAAACTGCCAAACAATATGTTTCTTCCAGGCTTCGAAAATATCAGCACGGGAAAGATCAATCTGACTGTTGGCCTTTCGGAAAGCCTGGTGCAAGGACTTCTCTGAACAAAAGTATTAAAGTATTATACATAATATACACAAACCTGGCACAAGTGCATCTGGATGTTGTGAGTGCGAGCTGTTGCGCATCCAACTACCAAAGTGCAAGTGCTTCGGGATATGGGTGTTTCTTTCACGTCCAAACATCCCTGCAGAACTAGCCTCCATGGCCCTCAGTCTTGAACGGAACAGCGCCAAGTAAATACGTTGCATGCTATCGGTTGCCTCGTCTCCTGGAGCCATTCAATTGCACACAAGGAATGTAAGTGGTCAAAATGTTTCACCACAAACAAATCTTAAAGTAGGAACTTCCACAACTGAACTTTCGAAATGTTACGAATGTGCGGGGGTACTTTGCAGCAATGCGGCATCACACTTGCCTGGATAAGCCGTGCTCAAAGTGGTGAGATAGTCGTCTGTCCAATCAAGGACTTGTAAGCCTCAATCCACCCAAAACTGCCCAATTGGTTCAAGTTAAATAGCACAGAGGCATAGCACAATTATGTGCTCCAGAATGCTGAATCAACAATTCCTTTTCCTGTTGCATAGATAGGAGCAACAAGGTTTTGAAAAGGGGTGACTTCTTGCAAAGGTTGCTCAGCGATACCGGCGTCACAATCATGCTTTTCGCATTTCCACATGCGACAGGGTAGTCCCCATTCGTCCCTCTTTCTTGCGCAAAGGGTCTTGCACAGTACCACCATGGTTTCAGGCATCACATTTAAAATGCCACATGCGCGGACTTTGCTCTGGTGCAAATGTACTGACACATTGACTTGTTCTGCACTGAGCCCTTTCACACTCTTCCCAACAATGTGGTAGAGCCTGGTGGCCAATCTCTGCGCTCATTCTGTTAGCCAATTTACCTCCAATGCTGAAACTTGTTCGGCTGGACCGAAAGACTGGCAGCTAATTATCTGATCCCAGCTTGAAACATCTTGAACCATTATCATTCGTATGCAAAAACTCCATGCATACTGTAAGTTTCACTTCCTCTCTTCCGAGTCTTCCTGAGTTCCTTTCCCTCCCCTTCCTCCCTTCCTCCCTTCTCCATTCCTATCTCGCATGGCTTAAGTCGTCACCAAGTCAAAGTGATACGGTCGGAGTCGAAATCGGACACGAAAAGACTCTACGTTTCTTCGCCTTGAGATTTGGAGTTCCAGTTTCAAGTCAAGGATTCTGTGGCAACACTGTGGCAACATTCAGAGACTGTTTGTTTGTTTAATTCTCCTTCTGACCCAACAAACTCATGTCACACCACTGTCAAAGCGCCAGCTGTCTTGTTTGGCTGGCCAAAAAAAGACGCAATTGAGACGGGGGTCCTCAACGGTTTTATTCAAGCAGAATCATCCTTCTGCCTGGTTTTGCCGAGAAACTCTTCGGCTGTGAAGTCGGCAAATTAATTAGAACATCCACGGTGGCAGTCAAAGTCTTCAACCAAACAGCGGCTTCATTTGGTTTCAGTAGCTGCAGATGCCGCAAATCTTGTGGCACCAGGATCTGTAGCACGTCTGCCGCAAACTCTGCAGCTTCAGGTCGTACCAACCTGAACTGCGTCTTTTTCTCCAAAAGCAGTGTTGAAGGCTTTATGTTGTGGGTGCTGGCGAAATGTTATGCCTGTCTAACCAAGCGAAGCTGAGTCAAACAAAGCCGTGAAACGTGAAAGCCGGGACAAAATATGAACTGTCCAAGCAAGATCAAGTAAGCATAACGTGTCCTCACTTGTAGTTTAAAGCAATAGCCCGACACAAACATCTAGAATCTAGAAATTTGTCGAAAGGGTGTCAAGCACACTTCACAAGATTGCATTACCTGGCATTGTATGGAAACCCGGTGTCTGTTCAAACGGCTGACGTCCCTTCGTTGCTGATGGATTGAGGGTAACAAGTAAGCTGAATTGCCGAAACACCTCTGGAACTAAACCCTGACAAAGCTGGATCGCAATCGAAGGCCTCATCTTTCCTGGGGGCCGTGGGCCGTCTGCGAAAGGGTTTGTCCATAGAAGGGATTGGCATTATATAGCACAGCTATGTACAGCTGCTTCTGGACTGCTGCTGCAGATCTGTTTTGTTTGTATTCAGTTGCTCTTCTGGATGTGCAAATACCAGGATTGAGACTGTGCATGTGCAGTTTGTAAGCATGCCACAAGTGCAGTCTGCAGTTTGCAGGTCTGGTCTTGTAGCGTGGTTGCTTCAGGTGGGGCTTTGCTACATTTGATATGCTGCGTGAAACGCAGATGTAGATGTGCAAGCAGTAGATCGTTTTGTGTTGGGTGTTGCTGATGAGCATACTAGTGGTGCATTATTGCTGCGGTGCTGCTTGTATCCCATGTAACTTTCGCTGGGGTCTTGCTTCAGTACACACCTGCAAAATAGTTCACGTAACTTTCATTTGGATCTGCAGAATAGTTCATGTAAATTTTTCCTCGGGTCTCGCTGCAGGCAGCACATGAAGGTGCGTGTCACCAAAGCAAGTTGCCAAAGAAGTGGTACAAACGTCGTTCGTGGAGCTGTGGCCTCATGAAATGTAATACGGAATTTTAAGCAGCTTCTGAGAGCCGTGGCCTTAGAACTGGCAACTTTCTAGCACAAATTACCTCATTGCCCCGTGTGTTTGCGTGGCATGGCGCCATTGGGAAACGAAAAGCCTGCGTCTGCGGGATTGGTGCGGCATAGCAATGCCATTGGCAGACTCTGTGTGTGGACTCAGAGTTTTGCTTTCTGTCCTTCTGGAGTGGACTTGCTGTAGTCACGCGGCGGCGACAACGGGTGTGGAAACGAGTTGACTCGAATTTCTGCTTGTCTGCGTAGTTGTCCAAGGCGCTAAGCCGTTCAGCACTCATATGCCCTGCCTGCAGACAATGCGCCAAGGAAAGAATGCATGCACCAATCGCTAAACAATAACAGAACTTATACGCATGCGGTTCAACGCTGACGGGCCATCGTCTAGTTGGTTCAGAAAGGCAAGTATGCCCGACATCCCAAACAATATGCAGCTGTCAAGTTCCTTCTGAAAGCACAGGTCAATTCATGTGTTTGGAGGATTCCCATCCCTTCCAATATGTTTGGACCACTTTGCACTCCTGCTTGGAGAGGGCATCGATGTCCTTTATTAAATCTTAATAGGGACTAGGGACTGGTCCGGGACTGGTTACTGGTGTCAATCTTCCAGGAGTACGTCTGAGCCGCGCATAAGCAATCATTGGCAACAAAGGATGAAGCTTTACAGCAAACTGCGAAGGAAAGGCGGGATTGAACAGGTTTCAAGCAGCTGGGAGGTCGAGAACTTGAAACGGCAAGTCGTGTACCGGCCCAAGGCGGCAATTCCCTCTTGGATCAAATTTGGTGTGTCTGTGCCAAGGTACTCCCTTGGCTAATGCATCCCATGTTCTGGATGTCTAATGCATCCCAGTGGGACATTTTGGTGACCTACGGTTACATAAAAGGGGAACATCACAACTTGAGATAATATGCATCCTTCATGTTCTTCATCGCGAGCTCTGGCGATTGCTCAAATAAAGCGCTGCTTTGTTACAAAGGCCCCACTTCGAAACCCTGCTGACTGACTAAGCTTAATTTACTTTGATGCAGGGCACCCCTTCCCTATTAGACTATGCATGGCACGCCTGTCCATTCTCCAAAATAAAGGAAAAGAGCGGTCCGTGGGTTTATGAGAGTAGCAGGGCCTTGTTCTCCCAATCCAGCCCTATATACACTTCCAGCTGCTTTGTCAGGTCCTCATGCACTACAACTCCAATCATAAACTCAGATGCAAAAAATAGTCTCGGCTGGATCCCCCGCATTGCCCCAATATCCCTTGCAACTCAAGAGGCTTGGCATGGTGCCCAATCAGTCGCAAAAGCTGAGTTTGCTCTTCAGCGGAAATGCCATCAAAGAAAATGTGCGACACCTGGAAGTGAACCACACAACCAAAAGGTTAAGTAGCGCTACTAAGCGATCCAGTAGCTACTAACTACAGTACTACCGGACGCAGGAAAGTTCACACTTCTTCAAAGAAAGCCCCCCTGCCCCTGCCTAAGGGCGAAGGGAGCTTCCTTGAAGAAGCGCTCGCACTATTCATTTGGTTCCTAGATTTTGGAGGAAACTTAACCAATTGTTCCAAGGACCTGTTGACCACCTTCTTGCAGCGCTTGCCGAACTTCGCACCAGCACGTGACAGCCTTCGTTGGAACAAGCATCAGAAAAATAGAACATTGACAAAAACTTCTCCGTAGGGCTGCAACATGAGCCCCTTCAGGAGGCAGTCGGGCAGTCACATGAACTAGCCAGTCCTTGAGGCACAAGACACTTTTACTGGCCAGGTGAGAAAGTGGGATTTGAATAACCGACAAAATGAGTTTTCCATACACAACTGGGGACGGTGCAAAAAGTTTTCTTGCCGATGGAGACTTCTTGCAGACCGTCCTCTTTTTTAACGCCTGCAAGAAGCCTTACAAGTAACTCGGAAGACGATTGAAGTTGGAAAGAATTCAAGCTGGTTTTGGTGCTGAAACTTCTCGCTGCTGTTAAACTGGGAGCATGACATTTTCGAATATTGAAACAAAGCACGGGGATGCTCTCAAGATCCACGTGTGCACCTTCTGAAACAGTCACTCCACGATCGAACCAAATGAGACTGCAAGATGCTTTCGCTTCCACGGAAACATCGCTAAGCATCACCCTTTCCAGCCTACTTTGCTCAAAGCACTTGCTCTTGCAACAGCATGGGCCTCCAATTAAGATGTAAATGTTCACCTATATAGATATGCAATGAAGCTTCCGCACCCCTTGCTTTCTGCACCTAACTTCACCTGTGTTTATATACTGCAAGAAAATCCAGGGCTCCTTGCGTACACATCTGGGGCCTGAGAACATGAGAACTGCCGATTGCATACCGCCATGATGACAAGCTTAATTATATAAGTGTTGCCCAAGAAAACCCAATGAATCAAAACCAACCAGTCGTTGTTCGGTCTTCCAGGATCCCCATCACGGAAGCACCAAACTGCACGAAATGCCCAGGGCTGATACCACCGTGACTCCATGTACATATCTGTAGTTGGAGAAATACAAAACATGTTGTATACATGACACAAGCAAGAGTCGTGGCACAATCTTTATCAGACTCTATCAATGTTTATGTTGTCCTGCGGAGTAGCACTCTGTTGCAAAGTATGTTCAACCAGGACAAAGGCAGCCTTCTTTGATAAACGCTTTGCACGACAACAAACTCAAATAGGATCCACGCAGCATCGGAATTCACACCTCATCGCTTTGATGTTGCATTAAAGCAGGTGGCAACTGGTAACTCCCAACAAAGGCAGTTGCCAAAGAGCTGGGCTTCACACTGAAATGCTTTACTAAGCCAAACAGCACCTCCCACGCCAACCTTGAGTCAATCCACAGGAAGCTCACTTTTGAAAGGTATAGTAGGCTGAATTGTCCTTCGCACCCGTTCTTGTTCAGATCCGTTTGCCAGAAAAGGTGCCTCTTCTCTCCTCGCTCTTCCAGGAGGATTCCGACTTGAAGGATGCCCTGCCAAAGCAAGGAAAGCTTTGGAAAGCCCACCGAAGCAAAGCACTAGCAAAAAGCACTCTAAGCACTAGCCTCTAAGCCTGGCAAATCAGCTTTGTTTGCTTCGCTCAGCATGGACAAACCTGAAATGTTGTATCCCTCACTCAACATGAACAAGCAATAAAGTACTACTACAACCGTACCATTCTCAGAAGTGCACAAGTCGCAGCATGCTTGCAAAGATGGGCTGGATCCTTGCTCAGGTGCAAGATGTTGGCCACAGGCTTGTTTCACAAATTACGGGGTGCACGTAAGGACGAGGATTGGCTCACAAACCATGCCATAGTTGTGTTGCTTTGTTATGGATGTTTCTTGGAAGTTCCGATCAGTTCTTTCAGTCTTTCTGCACATGTTTCTTGGTAATATGCCACGAACCCTTTTGATTCTGCAACTGGACTGGTGAAATTCAAGTGGAGAGCACCAGACCTACTTAATTAAAGTTCAAAACTACGATTTGTACAAACTTCAGATTGTCAATCAAGCTTCTGATCAATCCATTCAAACTCCCCTCCTCCTTGCTCTGCAAAATGCAAAATGGCGAAATCACCGATTGTGCTTCAAAGTCTGTTTCGTCAATTTCCCCTGTCCTCGTCAACAACTGCAGGATGGAGTTTGGAGCCTAAAAATATACGGCCACTCTGATTGAGTGTAATGCAAGGGCAACTTGACTGAGTTTGCAATGAGGCAATGAGCTGTTGGCCGCAATTCAATGCGGCCTCACAAAAGAAACTATGTGACGATCGTGACTGCGATCGTGCAGCAAGTCGCACAAACACTCACAAACACTCTGACATCTGTAATTATCTGCATTCTGCTAGCTGTTTGTAATGGTGCTTGGCCAGGTTTGCCAAGGCCTTGATGAAGGGGACATCTGCGGCTGAAGTGTGCTGAGTACTTTTGGCACACCTTCCCAAGCCTGGAAAACAAAATTATGTTTGAACAAAGAATAAATCAATTGCAACGGCAGTCAACTCCTTTTATGTGTTCATGGATCTCAACAATATGTGGGCATACGTTTCGCAAATGACTTGAAAACAAAATGGCCTATAGCACGGGCTTCCAAAGGCGTTGGCATTGGTTTTCATGTACTCAAAGTTGCGCGAACATGATTCGAACATGCGTCAGCACTTGTTGGCGCTAATTGCATCAGAATGTATGTTACTCGTAAATGTTGCATCAAACTTACCACTGTTGGATGAAGAAACTGCTACAGTATTTAAAGTTTCAACCTGGGTAGTGAACACATGGACCATGAAAGTCTTACTTTGACAACCGAACATGACTACACAAGTCGCGTAAATGGTGTTCTCATTCCCTGCTAGTTTGTCTTCGCACAGTTTCGCGACGAGAATAACAGAAGGCACGGTTGTAAATCAAAGGTACTGCAGGTTTTGGCTGTATGCCTTGATGCTGAAAAACTGCATTTTCATAAAATCCAGTGCCATCCACAACTCTCACATTGCACCAGTATGTGAATGATGAAATTCATCACAAGTTCCCGCTGTCAAAATGTCCGCTAACAGCCGCACAATGACCAATTTTGGCAAAACACTGTTTCCAAATTCATCCAATGCAAGGACCAGGCCATACAAGATTCCAATCTTACACGGGGAATCAAACGCGAAACACACATGTGTTGTTTCCTGGAAAACGATCGCTACTTCCATACTCCTTCTTCGAAACCAAACTCGGAGGCCCTGTGGCCTCCATAGCCATTTCCGCGTGCACTGGTGCACATGTGCAAGAATGCAAAGACACATCTGGTCTCAACGAAGAATGAACACCACAGGTCTCCATGGTCATGCTATTTTCAAAAATGGAAGGGAATGAAAACAAAGGTTGCAAAGAGGTGAAGCCAGAATCACAATAATTCCGTGGGTCATGTCTGAAAAGGTATGATGAAAGTAGTGTGGGTGTTAATTTCAAAAAAAATTTTAAAAAAAAAAAAAAACATGCGAAAAAAATGTTGTCCTTCAAGAACGGCTACCAACTGCAGCTGTCCAACTATCCCGTTTATCGTCATCAACAACATCGTCATCATGATTGTGATTAGTTACATCATCGTCGTCGTAAACACTGACAACATCATCACCATCACCATCATGATTATCACCGTGTCAGATTGTGTTTGTGTGAATTTGCAGTGTTTGCAGAAGATCGTATTTGTTCTATTCTTTGGCTTTGATTGCCGAAGGCAACCAAGGCTCAGGCTGTTGTCAAGTGAGATGAAGGATCACAAGGAAGATCCCGTTTTTGGGCTTTGCATTTTAAAAAATCATGGAGCTGAAATTTGGGTTTCAGCAAGCCAAAGTTACTCCTCATTCAATGACAACTTGGGCACACCAAGTGGCTATTGCGCGTCACTACGGAAGTTTGAGGAAATTTCGTGCTGTTGACGTTGCTAGAGCAGAGGTCAGGCGCGCGTGCCTGGCTGATTTTGCCGTTCCACACGACACCCAGAAGGTCGCGCTCAGTCTGCTTCTGTGATAAGTTCCATGTCGAAGGAGCGAAAGTGCTCGGGCAGCCACGGGCTTTGCAGGTGCGCGAGCGTCCGGCGATGTTGAGCAGTTGAACAGGTTTGTGGAGTGTTGCAGGAAGCAGAATCACCTTCAGCTGACTTCCTGTCAAGGAAGGCTGAAGATTTTTTTTGCACGGGTGGAGCCGCCATTCATGCAGAAGGTGCACAGGTCAGCTTGTGCAATTTTTCTAAGTAGAGTCTCCAAAGGGCCAAAACAGACAACACACAAACAAACAAAGAGCCCCAAAACACAAACAACCAACAAAAACCAGCAGCAGAGAAAACAAGGAGACTCTACCTTGTACTTGCAAAAGGGTGAAATCTGAGGTGAACCGTTGAGACGCTAGGGCACCCTCATGACAGGCACCAATTGCCTTCATGCGCGGGTGCCAACAGGACCAAAGGGAACATTTGTGCATCATGTCGGGTATTCGTGCATTCGATCAGCAGCTAACCCATACGGTAGCCTGCAATTGCTGCATCACTGCCCATGAGCTTTGATCAATATCTAGAGCACTTCTTTCAATGAGTGCTCACGGCACAGGCCTGTCATCACAGGCCTGCCCCTCTCCTTTGGGACTGCAAGCTGTCATGATTCACCTTTCGAAGCTCTTGCCAGAATTCGTTGCCCAACCACAAGGAAGCAGTGACATTGTTTCACCAACGTCTCACCTTGCATGTACAAAGTTGAATCTCCGTTCATTGCTTTTCGTGGGGTTGTTTGTTTGTCGTGTTTGGTTGGTTTGCCGGTTTTGTGTTGCTGCCTTGTTTGTTTCCTTTCCAGGTGAACAGGTCAGAATCACCACTCGTGCATTCGTGGATTCAACTAGCCATATGGCAGCTATCGTTTTTTCCCAAACTGCCGATGAGCTCGAGCGATACTTGGAAATGAGAACCACTCACTTCGAAGCTCATACCTGAGTTCGTTCCCAACTACACAGCAGTTAATGTGTTTCACCGTCGTTTCACCAGCGAATCTCCTTTCTCTTTCAAGACGACCTGCATTCTGCACATGGCGTCTCCATCCGTGCAAAAAATGTGAGGTCCTGCTGCAGGCAACAATAGCTTGAGTGCAGCACTCATTGTCAAAGTCCTCCTGATGCCCACCTGCAACCTTAACAGCCGTTCCAGCATTGGCTTTCTTTCATTGTGTCTGGAGGGGTTAGGCCACAGTAGTTGCACCCATCACTGTCGTTTGGCACGATAGAGACAGGTGCACTGCCGTTTTCCACGGCCATGTTTCGTTGCCCTTTCGTGCAAGAACAAGCCAGCCAGCTACAAGCTGGCAAGATTTGCTCCGGAGTTCATTCCTGAATTCAATGCCCAAGCACAAAAAAAAGTCATAGTGCAGTCTCACTCATGTGCAGACTTCGAATCTCCTCCTCACATGCATGAGCCGACAATTGTCCTTGGGAGGCACCCCACAAAAATGCCTTGTGCAAGGATTGCTCCTTGCCCCTTGCAGCGAACTGAAGGTAGGATTGTGATCTCGTCGCTCATTGGCTCACCACCGACCTGCACATGCCAATTCTCAAAACTGGATGGAACCTCCTCTCTCCACATGGCAGCCAACGGACATGGAGACCTGGCCAAACTATTTTGCCCAAGGCAGCCCAGAAATGCAACAAGCGAACAGGCCGCATCAACGAGCCCCCAAGAAGCCATGTCGCGCAACAGAATGGGCCCAAAACAGTCCGATGGCTCACAGGGGACCCGACCTTTCTCAACAAACAAAGAGCGCCTCAGTGACAAGAAGAAGAAATGCACAAGTCGCCAGCGTGCACATCCCTAGGGAGCAGCTCCTCTTCCTCCCCGCACTCCGCTTCCAGGAGTCACAAGTCAAACCAGCCACCGGGCACTCCAGCACATCTGGTTTCCAAGAACACTGCAAACCAATCCAAATGAAAAGCCTTTATGGGTTGCGCTGCACTTCGTCTCTGCTGCAGCGTTTTTGGGAGCGTGCGGGGCAGCTCTTTCGTGCAGATTCGACTTGCAGCACCTGCTCTGCATTTTTACATTCACTGGCTTCCGCTCGGTGTTTCCACTACCTTGGAATCCTCACCAGACGCAACAGCGCCATTGCAAAACCACTTCCACAATGAAAGAAAGTATTTTTTTAATGCGAGTGGAGACGCCATGTGTACATGGTGCACAAGTCATCTTTGATTGATTTGAATATCCAAATTCTCTCAGAGCTGATCACCATTGGCATATTGCCCACCATGGGCCAAAGCTTCTCCTGCTTTCGCAATTGCGTAAAACGATTGTGACCAGGACAAAACTGTTTTCCAAGGCCAGAACAGCATAAGGCCAATTGAGCTTGCGCACTCTGAGGGAACCCTCCGGCACAGCTCACAGTAGGAAGCTGCCAGATTGACATCATGCCACTTTACAGAACATCCAGGCAACCACTCGGCAGCGTTCCTGAGCATGAGCAACCACCGGCCACGCTGGATGAACTAGCCAGTCGAAACGCTCAAAGGCAGGAGGCCCCAGTTTGCAGAAACCCAGAGACTCCACCTAACTGCCCTGGCTCAGCGCAAGAGCGCCCACAAGCCATGACAGAAATTGATATTGCCAGTGAACAAGAGCATGCAGAGCGTGGAGGCACGGCCGCCACTGATCTCCAACTGGAATCCGAACAGAGAGCCATGCAGATACTGTACGACTATCAAAAGGCAGCGGGCGCCACCAGAGAAGCTCACGGGCAAAAGGTGCCGCTCCCCTCAGTACAGATCTACAGTGACCTGCCTAGAGAATGGCCGATGGCGAGGCTTGCTATCTCCAACAAGCAAATCAACCGCCTTGTCCGCACATTCCTTTGGAGGAGAGTGACTGAACAAGCACTCCATGGCTCCTCGTTTATAGACATTCCAGACCAGATCAACCAGGCCTACATCGGCGATCTTCTCCTGATAAGTGAAGCCTTCGCTGCCCCTCTGTCTAACCTCTTCGCCTTCGTTAAAAATGGGCATCCTGCATGCCCTTTCATCACACAGAAACAGCTCGCTCTCTATGCAAGCCCTCGCTTCTGGCAATATGGCCTCCTAGCTTTCATTGCGAGGTGCTGTTCCTTTGACAACCAACACAGAGATCAGGGTACAGGAGCAGCCCAAACTGGGGAAGGGAAATCGCAGACCACAAAAGAAAAAGATGTAGATGCCCTTACCTTCATGCGCACTGTCGTCATGTCCTTCGTCAGGGGTATGGAGTATGGAGAACAAACGCTACCTACCAATGACCTTTTTGTCCATCTACCAGTCCAGATCCTGCCTGACCTGGTCACAGCCATGGAGCAGCAGGGCTTCAAGCCCGCGGAGGTGAAGGGGGGCTCTGGATATCGGCCAAAAGAAGAAGGTGCTGAAGACAACCCGCTGATCGTGGTGGGAGTGCACACCAAAGATATTGCGTATGGTCGATACCCCCGCATGCCGACCACTCCCTGGGCCGAAAGAGCTTACTCTAGTGGAGCCCTTGACCCGTCTTTGGGACAAGCCTTCGCGTTCCCCTCCCTGCTGCAACTGCGGATGCGCATTGAAGTCCCCGTATGGAGAGACCTGGCAACAGCCAGAAATCCCACAGTCGACCTGCCAGCAGAAGAAGACTCTGCCTCAGAAGACACCGGGTCGGCAGAACGGTCGCCTAGACTTGCTCTCCCAGTGCCGGTGGGAATGGTTGAAACGCAGGCAGACGAAACAGACGAAGCCACAGAGGACGAGGCCATGAACGTTGAACCCAGCTATGCCTTTGCAAAGGGGCATGGAAGGTTTGGCATACGCTACACCAGACTCGCAACGGCGCTTGGCAATTTTGAGCAAGGGGACATCGGAGCAGAAAGCGAAGTAGTAGCTCAATGGCTGACTTCCGGGCTGAGTTTTGCCATGTCCCGCACAGGGTGGAACCTGATATCGACCCGTTTCAGCTTGACAAAGGTCCCTAGTGCTGTCCTCAGTGACTACTACCGCAAAGGACATCCTTTCACTCCGAAGATGGCAGATCGTCCTTACAACCAATATGGCACGATTCACTACTCCGAAGAGAAATGGGATCAACTCTGCGGGTGGCTCACTGGGAACCCCACGTTCAGGCTCCAACTCGCGAGCCATAAGCAGGCACTTGGGGATCACATGGGCTACAGTCAGGAAACCGCCGATCCAAGCAACAAAGCCCGCCGCACTGACCCCCCTATGGAAGCGGGAAGCAGCAGGGTCTTCCTGGCACAGCAAGCCTCCCCCCCCGCCTTCGCCCTCAGGGTGGTCCTACGGGTGGTGGCAGTAGTGTAGTCCTCATCAGGAGTCTCCCCACACAACAACAGCCTCCGTTTCGCGCAACCTCCGCCATGAGATGGGTGACCTTAGTCACCTTCTCTGTTGGGGCTTAGTTGCCACTATGGCCTTGCAAAGGACACACCTCCTGTACCACAGTTGTTTGGCTCAAGCAAACCAAGCACCTACATAGCAATGCCGC
Organism: Durusdinium trenchii; assembly: GCA_963970005.1. NCBI lineage: Eukaryota > Dinophyceae > Suessiales > Symbiodiniaceae > Durusdinium > Durusdinium trenchii. The sequence goes on from CAXAMN010000336.1 coordinate 1,650,205, forward strand.
CCCCCCAAGATCGCTTTGAGGTTAACCTCGAGTTGGTTACCGTAGCGGGCACGGAATACACGATGCAAGCAAACCTCTCCCACTATGAGGATATAGCAGAGCTTGAAGATGACATCCTCTCCTTTCTGCCGACAGTGTCTGAGCTAGATGTCTTTGGCTGTGAGTTAGATTTGCTCAACCTCCAAACGCAGCAACCCCTGCCAGAGGCATTCCGCACTGAGCTCTTGCAACGACCGCAGCTCCAAATTGTTGTTCGTCCCTGCATGGTAGATGGGCATTCCATCTGGCAGTTCCAGGATGACGGCAAGGAGAGCTACCCCAAAGCTGTTCGTGTCCCGGCCAACCCGAGAGGGGAAATTGCAGACAGAGCTTTCTACGCGGCACCTTCAATCCGGCACGTAGAAGTGGCAACTGGCATCCAACATATAGGAATTGCGGCCTGGCAGAGTTGCCAGCAATTACAGATTGTCAAGCTTCCAACTTCGGTCGTCAGTCTGGCGGAAGGGACTTTCATGGGGTGCTGTGTGCTGCGTCAGGTCGCTGCACCAGGGTGTGTCCACTATGGACAAAGGGTGTTTGCTGAGTGCTGTTCCCTAGGCAGCGTTGGGGTCAAGCGCGAAACAGAGGACAGCAGCGTCCTGGCACCAGGTGCGCAGCTTGGCAGATACGCTTTCGAGAGTTGCCTGACCCATCATCTGAAGCACCTCCCGTGTCAAGCCTGCCCTTGCAAGCCCAACCCCTGCCCCGCGGCAGCTGTGAGCCATGCGTTCGCGATCGCGTCTGTGACCCTTCAGTGCCAAATGTCTCACCATCGTGAGGAAACTGCTTGAAAAGACTGCATCATGATGGAACCACTCAACAGAATGGAGTTGGAAAAACGTTTGAGGCAACTGAATGCAGGACTTATAAAGTCAAATACAACTGCGCGCGCAATTACATACGTCACTCTCCCATAACAAAACAAGGAGTCCACGTGCACATATAGAGTTTAAAGCCACCGAATTAGGGGCCACTGATGCAACACTCACAAAAAGTTCAACACCACAAAAGAATGCAACATTCACAAAAGGAACCAAGTACGAATTGACGCACGAGCAATTGAAAACGTCACACTCAAGAACAGAATAATGAAACTACGCACCCCGAACCCAGAACAGTGATTCCCTCACACTTTCCACGAATCCCCAATCCACTAGACTTTTACAATTTTTCACAGGCCCTCGGCCCGATGTTGTGAAAGTCATTCGGCAAGCACAGCTGCTCAATGCCTGCTCCACAGAATGCGCCTTCAGGCAGTGCTCGTGGTTTATTCGTACGATCTATGTCAAAGGTGACAGTGGCAAGTTAACCTCATGAGCACAGAGATCACAGCCCTGCTCTCTTCCACCTTTGCCCACTGTGTAGCGTTGCAGTGCATATGGCTTCCACCGCGCCTCATACAGATTGGAAAAAAAGCCTTCCTTTATTGTGTTGTGCTGCAGGAAGTTGTCATCCCGACAGAACTCAGTGACATCGGCAACCGTGCCTTCTGCGGGTGCCAGCAGCTCCAACGGTTTACCCTTCTAGATTGGGGAGACGTTGAACAGTGGGTGCAGGCAGAGCACAATGCTTTTTTTGTGTGCGACAAATTTGAAAAACCTCATTGGCTGGAACTGCTCCCCGCGGAAGGACCAGATTCTGATGCCTTTGACGAGGAACTCAGCCACGAATCCCACTTTGGCGACCCTGGAATCCACTGCGTTTTTGGCGCTTGGATTTGGGGCCATCAATGGACAAGATTTTCGCACGCGTCGTGATCCGCTTGGCCGCTTCACATTGTTTCTGATCTGTCAGCTGGTCTCTGGAAGCCGGGTGTCCCTGACGCAGGGCCGCGCA
>CAXAMN010000336.1:1652089-1674685 GCA_963970005.1 Durusdinium trenchii
CAAAAACCCTAGCAAAAACCGGCCCCGCCACAGAGGGCCTCCCCAGTAGTATCATGCCAGGCCATGAGAGGCTCAAGGTAGGTGCCTTAGCATCTGTCTTAAGGAAACATCCCCGGCCGTAGGAACAGCCCATGTGCAGACTGGACACCAGTGGCTCGCGCAATGATAGCAAATAGCCTGCCGCAAAAAGAGCGTGACAGTCCATCCATGAGTAGCACTCCCATTGAAAAGGAGCCAGTCATGGAATGCCCCCTGCGGCTGACTACGCTTTCGGGGGTGACCTTTAAGGTCTCTCTCAGTGTCGCCAAGTTCGACCGAATTACAGATTTAGAAGACCAGGTTGTGGATTATCTGGCCTCGGTCACTGACCTCCAAGTTTTTGGGTGCGTCATTGACTTTTTACACACCACCACGCAAACCTACCTAGAGGACCCAATCTGGGATAAGTTGCAGCAAGGTAGAGAATACACCATGGTCTTCAGGGACTGTAGTGTCACCCTGCCAGAACAAGAACAGCTCGGTGGTTATCCCATTGATCAAGTCCCCTTAGCTGTTCATGTCCCAATGAACTCAGAAGAAACTGTCCCAGAATGGGCCTTTGCAGGTGTGCCACGCTTGCGACACGTTAGCGTCGAGTCAGGGATCAGGCTCATTGGTGCAGAGGCGTGGCAAGATTGCCGGCAACTCCGCATTGTCAAACTGCCGGCCACAGTGGTAGGCATTGCAGATAATGCCTTTCGGGACTGCAAGCTCCTAAATAGTGTCTCGGCTCCGGGTTGTCGCGACTTTGGTTACAAAGCCTTTTCGGAATGTTGTTCCTTGCAGCGTGTGTGTGCATCGGGGGGAGCTGTAAACGTGTTCAATGGGGAAACCAATTTCGGGCAATACCTCTTCCAAGGGTGCATCAACCTTGCAGAGGTCACCGTGAGTGAGTTTCCATCCCCCCGATCTGAATTGAACGGGTTAACCCTGCAAGACAGGACCAGAGAGCTAGCTCCGGGTTGCCTCAGCTCTACAGGCATCTACACACTTGCTCTCCCAAAGCACTTTGTAGCCATAGGAGCGCACGCTTGTGACAGTTGTCGACTGCTTAAGAGTGTTGACCTCTGTAACACCATGATTGAAGAAATTCCGGAATTCACTTTTGGCCACTGCACTAGCCTTCGGGAAGTCTTCCTACCGACAACTCTCCATACAATGCGAGTTAAAGCCTTTATGAGCTGTGCCGCCCTTGTTGAGCTTGCCATTCCGCCTGCTCTCAAGTACATTGGAAGTAGGGCTTTCTTGGACTGCACTGCCCTACGGAGGCTGGTCAAAATGCCCGGAACACGCAGATGGCGAGGGGTTTATGCTGAAGAAAATGCTTTTGCCATCTGTCCGGCCATGAAATGGCCACCCTGGTTGCATATGATCCCAGACATGGGCTACACCCCTGGTTTAGGATAGAGGATCATCCCTCCATTCACAGCTGTCGTGGCCCTGCTATCAATTTTGTTAGAGTCTGGGTGCGAGCCTTAGCTCGGGTCCGGAGTAGGCCAGCAATTGCGAAACAGTGCTCCCCAACACGAGTAACTGACCATAGTTGCCCTCCGTTACGCATGGAGTAAGTGCCCAGAGGCTGTCGGATAGAGAAGGGTCTCGGCGTGGCGGTGATGTCGACAACTGCAAATCGTCCACCTGCCAGACACAGTAGTCGGACACTGGTGCAGGTGTCAAATGCTACGGGTTGTGGTCGCCCCAAGATGCAAGTTTTTCGGCACCATAGCATTCGATGACCTATAACACAAACGACCTTTGGCGAGAAAACTATCTAGACCCAGCCTCAACGAAGCTATGCTTCAGAGGCAGGAGAGAAGCAAGTGCGACGTGAGCAGTGAGCTGAGCCAAGTGCCAGTTTTCGAGCATTAGAAAAGGAGGATTTCCAGGCATATGCGGCAAGCAAAATGCACAGACACCAAGTAGAACCATGACCTCTTCTCGCCATCCGCTGCGAAGTGAGCCGATAGGAGCGAGAACCTTAGTTCTGCGTTCCTACACGGCGGGTGGTAGATAGTGGCAATGAAGGATGACCAGGGGGGAACCTTAGTTCCCGCTGTTGATGTCCGACATTTCCAATTTTGTACAAAGAGGTACAGATATCATGCTAGGAGAGCTCAATGTTTCACAGGTTTCACACGGGCCTTGCACGCACCTCTCACTTTGGCCATTACGCAGCGCCTCACAGACTCAAGTGACATCCCCTTTTGGCACCTTTGTGTGCCGAAGGGTGTTGGGTCTGCCTCCCCACGGGGAGGTGGTGCCCGGTTCACCCTTAGCTGCAGGCTTCTCTCGCTAGGAATTGCCGCCGTATTTGAATTCTGTCTGGCAGCATGTGACTGGCCTTGTATGCGCCACCGGTTGAACGGGTTGTGCTGCAAGTATGGTCTTTTCCACGGATTGCTGCTTAGATCTTCGCACATTCGGTTGGCCTGATTACAACCACTGCTGGAGCATTGCGAGACACCTGACCTGCAAAGTGACCTTGTTTTGCCACACTGTGGTGTGGCCGCTGGTCACCAACACTTGGTAAGGAAAGTACGTTTGAAGCCTCCTAGGCGGCTTTCCATGAACACAGCTTGCGCTGCAGTCCTTTTCTTTTGCGAATTCAGGCCCACTAATTGCCACTAGTCTCAGTTTCACACGTTTCACCTAGTGTAGAGGGAAGACTACAGGATGGTGGAGTTTCGGCCTGCGGGCTTGGGTGTTTGGTTTTGGGGTGGTTTTGGGGCCTTCGTTCCTTTCTCCACCATCTGTCTGTTCTTCCCTTCCTTCAACGATGACCTGGGCACCATGCCCACACGGCGTCCGTACTCGTGGAAAAAAAGTCTGCAAGAGCCTGTGACCAGGCCTGTCCGCACACAGGCCGATCACACAATGCCACTCCACAGGCACATTAGCAGCGTGAAATTGAATTCGAGACCCAGGCAGCTAGTTGCCACAGTTCCCTTGTCTCACCGTGTTTCACCATGATGTACAGAGCAGAAACTCTGCAGTTCTTCCTCTGTGGGTTTGTGTGCTGTTTGTAGGGTCTTTGGGGGTTTGGTTGGTTTTTTGCTGTTGTGTTCTGTGTTTTTGAATTTGCAGAGTTTCACCTTTAGCAAAGATGACCTGTGCACACCGCACACATGGCGCCCACCTGCGAATCAGACTATCCTTACCCATAACCACCTGGAGAGCCTGCTGTTTTTTTGCACGAGTGAGACGCCATGTGTGCGGAATGCACAGGTCATCTTTATAGAGGGAAAGGCCAGACCAGAAAACCAAAACCAACCCAAAAAAACCAACAAAAACACAAAAACAAACAAACACACCGACAAAAACCTCCAAGCAAAAAACCAGCAGAGTTTCATCTCTGCACATCAAGGTGAAACTTTACTGCGGCAACTAGCTATTTGGGCCTCGAATTCAAGATTAAGCTGCAGCCTTTGCCCGTGGAATGGCCTTGTGCGTTCAGGCCAAGTTCGGACTGGCCTGTGCACTGTCTCTTGCAAACGGAGTGCTCGAAAGCACTCCTGCATCAGTGAAAGCACGGGATGTCAATTCGGCAGCTTACGAACGAAATGCACGCCAAAGTGTTCCCTTGGAGTGCGGGTAACCTTGAACTTGCTTGGATGCAATACTGTTCTGGCCTTGGAATCCACATAATTGCAGGCAAGAGAGTCTGTGGCCTGTGGTGGGCAGTTTGCCGGCGCTGGTCATTGCTCGCAAGTGCGCCAGATGCGCCTGACGACGCCTCTCTCAACAGAGGGAGGGGACGCGCACATTCCCGCAAGCTCCGTAACAGCTAAGCCTACTTAGATGAGCCGGGTGTTTGCTAAGTAGTTACAGAGGTTATGTTAGTTGGCATAGAGGTTACTATCCTCGCTAAAGGTTTGCTAAGTGGGTTAGGTTAAGCGGTTAGCTAAGTGGTTAGCTAAGTGGTTAGCCTCAAAGATGGCTAAGTGCTAAGTGGTTAGCTAAGTGGTTAGCTGTCCCAGATCTTATTTAAAAAACTATGTTGTATGAATATTTTTCATGCACCATCGCTCTTGTAGGCTGCACTGCTACACAAGCTTCCTTGGTTTATTTTACAAATCAAAAAGCAAATCACTGCTTCCAATCAGCACAAAGACTTGATGCTCTTTTCTGTCAGGCACTTTATTGCTAATTTTTTTTATTGTCTGTATGTGGTTTGAAAAGCTTGCTGCAGAGGTCAACAGCAAGGTCAAGACATTCTTCCTCAAAACAATTCTTCACAGGCTTGAAACAAAACGCTGATGTTTCTTGCCAGGACTTTGGCATGAATCAGCAAGTGACCTTGCAAGCAACCCACAGCCACATATGGCTGGCTTGAATGGTGAAATCACTCATATGCCATATATCTCTGGGCAAACCAAGGGTTGCTATGAACCTGCACCCAATTCCACACAGCATGCCAGCAAACCACCAATGAAAGTTTGCACCCCAGACTCCAACAGCAAGTTGCAAGCCACTGCTTGGAACCACAAAAGGCCCACCAGCAGGAACTGCATAACCACCTTCCCCATGAACTGCAAGTGCAGTTTTTCTTAGTTGGACAGTGTCTGGTAAATATCCATTGTCTTCTCCACTGCTGCATCCAGCCATGAATGCATTGTAGTTGCAAAAACTCCATTGGAAAGGATGCAGTGCATCCAGTCATGCGTGAAAGAACTCACTGGCTTCAACATTGGCCTCAAGAGTGGGTCAAACAGAAGCCCACATTTGCTGTAGGCAAAGCCACAAGCTTGTTGCCACAGTTTGTAGTCAGCAGCATTGAGCTCATCCTTCTTGGCAATGAGCCTGTCGATGGTATTGAACACATCATCATCACTTGCCATTCTCAGGGCACTGGTTTTGTGGAGCTGACACACCAACATTGTCTCCCCATCCTGAACCAGAAGTGTGCAGCAGCATGCATTTCACATGGACTGTTTCTCGCACAGTGGGGGCACTTCAAGTGCATGCATGCTGGAGCAATGGCTGATGGCGATCCCCTTCGGGGGGGTGTGCCCTTTCGCACCCTTACCTGCAGGCTTTCGTCGATTGCTATGGCCGCCACTGAATGATCACCGCTTGGTAACATGCCACTGGACTTGTAAGTGCAACCAGTTGCATGGGGTTGTGCCACAAGAAAGGTCTTTTCCACGGCATGCTGCATAGCTTCGCTACTCCATTTGACATGGATGCAACCGACGCTGGAGCATTGCGATACTCCTGACCTGCATCGTGACCATGATTTTGCCGCACCGTGGTGTGGCCGCTGGTCACTTGCAATCGTGAAGTAAAGTCCCTCTGAAGCCGTTTTTGTGACTTTGCTAGAGCACAGACCTGCGCCGATATGCTTTTCGTTCGTGAATTCAGGCCCATTTCTAGTCACTCGTTTTCGTTTCACTCCTTTCACCCAGCACAGAGGAAAGACTACATGATGGTGGAGACTCTGCCTGTGGGCTTTGGGTTGTTTGGTTTGGGTTGTGTTGGGTGTCCTTGTTTTTTTCTCCACCATCAGACTGTTCTTCCCTCCCTTCAACGATGACCTGGGCACCATGCCCACACGGCGTCCGTACTCGTGGAAAAAAAAAGGAGCAATGGCTGATGGCGATGGGGCTTCCAAACAATCACGCAGAGGTGCCGAGATCCAAATTCTTTCAGCCGTACATGTTACAGTTGCAGTACTACCATTAGTACTGTATGATTGTGAGTCTGTATGAGTATTTAATAGTTAGGTCAAAAATTATGATGGTATGGTTTGCAATTTTGCTGCCTTTGCCACACAAATAGGCGGAGCAGTTGGCCGCGCACTTGCTTTGTCGACCAAGAAGGCATTTTCAGTGGCAGCGTGCCTTTGATGCATGGTTGGAGTGATTCAGTGGTTCTGATTCTTTTTTTGGGGGGGATCCTGGATCCTAATTGACCTTTGCCAGCAATTATGTGTTGAACGTGTTGGTCCTCCGAATGATCAGAATGTTATCGTTCAAAGCTTCAACATCTCAGCGTATGTGTTTCCTCTATGTCTATGTCAATGTCTATTCTGGGTATCATTGCCAAGGTCCTTGGCAAACAAGTACGTGAAGACCCACGCAGTGCGTCAACGTGATGTTTGCAGACGTCCAAAGGGAAAAGGATCTTGGCGGAAATGGTTGCCATCAGCCATGCTCAGGAGTGCGTCCCCTGGCTCAGGAGTTTCAGTCGAGTTAGAGTTGTCAAAGTACTAGTACCAGTGCCAGTGCTAAGTGCTAATCATGAACATTCCTGGCCTAGGCGTTTCAAACGTAGGCATGAAATCATCGCCAAATGACAAAACCAGGAAGGAATGTGCAGTGATGATGATCGAATGTAACAGTGATCATTTCGTAGTTTTTTTTCTGAGTTTTATAGTCTAGTTATTTTATGACTTTATTTAGTGAAATCAATAACTACATATAGTTATATATATTATATTATATTTCAATACAGTACATTAAGTTATACTTACTTACTACTTTACACATGCTTTGTGGTGGCCGTGTTGCGATGATATGATTAAGAGTCTAAGTCAGAGTCATTATAGACCAAGAGTCAAGATATCATAGGAACGGACTGAAGCTCAGGTTTGGATGGGCAACATACAGCGCACTGAAAGAGAGCGCTCACCTAGCACGACGCTCGGTAACTTCCATGTCACTTACCTCTGTGGCGTACTGGATGCGGTCGGGCTCTACCCATATTTGCAATGCTTCTTGTCAGCAACATGTACACCACAGACTACACAGTAGTCCTTTGGTGGTGGTGAACTACTCAGTAGTCCTTTCCTTTGTCCTTTGATTTTTGAGGGAACCATTGACTCTCACTTCACACCGTGAGTGTTACTCCATTTATGAACTGAATTTCAGATTCACTGATCAAGAATTCATGATTCATGATTCAAAAAAATGATTCATGGTTCATCGACGGTCAATGATTCAGCAGCATGATTTGTGGAATCATGAATCATGACTCCCTAAACAACCGTCCGTGGTTCAGTCTTTGCTTCGCTTTACGTGACCAATTCAATCAAAGTCTATGGGGGCATGGTTGGGGCGAAGGTTACATTGTATAGGCACGTGCACTAGTTTGTGTTCTGTATTCCACATTCCGATTCCAATCTTTTGTGAACAGTTGTTACTGCGGGCATGTTGCGGCATGAGTTTTATGATATGATATGGTCCAATATGGTATTTCACCTGTTACTGTGTTGCATGTTGTTGTTCTTGTCGTGATGTTGATGTCAGCAAAGTGATGAGATCACCTCAACCTGCAAGGTACAGGTGGCCATCTCAAAGTTCTTCATGATGTGCCAGCAAGCCTACTGCCAAGCAATCTTGCAGTCTACAACACCGGTGATAGACCCTTGGTCCAAGTTCAAACCAGCGTGCTGCAGCATGTGCATGTTGCCCACGTAGACCTGTTACTCGACCACCTCCGGCATATCATGCAACCAAACGTTTGTACCAGCTCTGCATTTGGATTGAACAACTTTTAACTCCTACCTCTGAGCGTATTTATTTTTGGTTGATTGAGGATGCCACTGTTTCTGCTACGTCACTACCGCGCGTTGCGAAGCTGATGATTGAGTTCGATGAAACCTCGCAAATGCAAAGAGTGCGCTGGGGAGCTTCAGCCAGAGAAGCTGTGTTTTCTGTGCTAGCAGCTTGGTTTTGAGGATGGTTGTCAGGGCGCTGTGAAGAAACCATGAATCAAAATAAGCTGACAGTTAAAGCTTTTGAATCTATTTGTTCCTTTTACATAGATTTAAAGTATATATAGGCTAGGATCATTATACTGGTTCTATCATATCATATCATATGGGAATGGGATGTGGGCGTGACACGGATAATGACCAGCAGCAGTCTTCTCTTTGCATACGGCAAGGAATTGTAATCACTATAACTTTAACTAAGACTATAAACATACACACATATCACATATACAAACTCTATGGGACAACCTTGTACTGTACATTAATAAGAAATATGACATTTGCTGTTCTCATCACTTACAAATTACAACTTGCTATTCTGGTGGAACTGCATTGACGCTGAGACTAAACTGAACTGTCTACAGCATGCGTCCGGCACAATGCTTCAGGTGCAGAAACCAACTTTGATGTTTGCAGAGAACAATGAGCTCGCCAAGCAACTTGTTTGCGATGGGCGATGGATGTTGACCATTGAACATTCAAGCTACCTATGAAATAGTACAGGCGACACGGCTACACTAATGGTGAGAGTTGTTCCTGTTTCTTCCAGTTGTTATATAATTGCATCAGTAAATGCAATATTTGAGTGCAATATTGATGACCGCAAACAGTGATGAGTTCGTCGCAGGGCTAACTGAATCAGACCAACACGCTGTTGTTCCCCAGGTACGTGACTTTCCTGTGCTGTCCAGCAGCGTTGAAGAGGACCCACGCAGCTGGCATTTGGCAGGGGATTGTCTCAAAGCAGCCCGTGCATCCGTTGCGCTTCTTACCTAAGCCTAAGCCATCCTAAGCCTATGACTTTGTAGATGGTATGCGGCTATGCGTATTGCGATTCCGGTTGCAATTGCAAACACATCCAAGGATGGTCAAAGCACTTTGATATATTTGCGATTGCTTTTACTTCAGATTCAGCTCCAGCAAATTTGAAGCTCTTTCGTTGGCTGACGACCACGTTGCCGAGAAATTGTTTGCTGCTGAATCATGTCTGCAACATGCCACTCCTTCGCAAACAGTTGTGGCTGAAGGCAAAACACTGAGCCGCATACGCTAAGACTGAGGCTGTTTGGATTCCAAGCTGAGCGATACTGATAGTGGTGCTATTTGTTTATATAACTTATAACTTATAACTTATAACTATCTATATTATTATTGCCCGAAATCCGAGGCATGAGGCTAATCATTGCGTCGAGAAAGTGTGGGCAGGGCTGGGAATAAACTCCTTGTTGCTTGGTTCAATGCATCACGTATCAGAGTGGTTACAGTTGTGTACAGAGCTTTCTGAACACTGAAAGTGTTGGTTGATGTGTTTGTTGTTTGTATCGTCAATCGAATCGTCCGTAACAAAAACAATGCACCTTGCATATGCGCAAGGTTTTGCATTTCAAATGTTATTGCCTTCGGACACACGTTCTTCGACATCCTGCTCCACGCCACTGCATACATTCGGCTTCATATCCAAATTAGGCATTCAAAACCTGATCCCTCATGGAGGAGGTACGCAGAGGAAGTGATGAAGCTTGCAGATAGGAAGTCTAAGTCGCCTGATTCTGATGGCCAAAGCGAAGGCGCACAAACACAGAAGCAACAGCAGCGACGCCAACTCTTCTTCCAAATTTTCAATGGGGACTGGCGCAACCATTCACCTGAAGGGTTGATTCACCATTGCCATATGCAGTGCCCGTGTAAAGGAATGTCACAGAAGGACCTTGGTGAATTGGCAGCCAATCTATATGTGGAGAATATTCTTTCTGCTCGGCCCCAGATTCCTGCGTTGTCTCGTTGGCTACGTTGCGCCGACACATGCTGCTGGTATTTGAGCCTTGCCTTCGCGTAGGTTGCTTTCTGATGTGGGCCTCTAGACATTTGTTTTCCGACTCATGAATTACATAATAATAAATATATTTATGATAGATATGACTCAAGTGATTCATGTGACTCATGACTATGGTGACTATGGCCTATGGCCTATGGATATAAAATTAATAAATTAGTAAGTAGTGACGTCAGTCATAGACCATAGCATTCTGTTAACGGTTAAAAGCCTGTCCATGCCCAGGCCGGGAATTGCTTGCCATGGAATCTTTCGAGAAGCGTTTCGCTCACTATTTCGGAGGAAAAAGTCTTCAAATGGTCGTGATGACGACAGTGACAATAGCCACAACATCCAAACCTTGATGGATGCTATTGTTTGTGAGCTTACTGGGCAAGACAAGGGCACTCTGTGCAGGAAGGAGGCTGTGGATGCCAAGGATGCAGCAACGGCAGCCGCAGGAGCATTTACAAACCCAGATATACCAGTTGCAAAGGTTCAGGGGGTCAGGGCTCTGAAGTCTACTGAATGGCTGATGAGACCCCAAACAGGGACAGAGCTTTTTGTGGCTGTGTTGAGCACAGAGCCAGTATTCGTGCTGTCTGCATATCTATTGCAAGGATTGAAGCTTAAGGCACATCTTTCCAAGGACGCATCTCAACGTCCAGCAGTTTCACTTGCAACTCCTAGATACAGCCATGCAGTTGAGTCGGTAGGCAAGGCCATCCATTTGCTGGAATCTGGGCTTCAAGGACCTCTCTTCCTCTTTGATGGAGCCTTGCCTCTTAAAGAAAGGAAATCGTTTCTATGTTAGCCACTTAGCGTGCAGTATGCAGTACAGTATGGTCGGTATAGTCTATAAAGTCTATAGTCTATAGTCTATAGATGTCTAGTCTATAGTCTATAGTATCATCACAGTAGTTACGCTGTTGTGCACTACCCTGAATTCCCGCTATAAAATCCATAGTGGGGTTGCACTTACCCTGGAACTCAGCATCAGTATCAGTGTCAGTATCTGACAATCTAGTGTTTGTTTGCCAAATAGCTTGCAGTAACTCAATTTGATAAATCCGCAGTTAATTGGAACTATGAGCTAGTGGCATGCCACACACACACACGCCGACGTTCGTTCTAAGACCCTTGGACTAGACTCAACGCTCGTTCAGTTCATTGGTCAAGTCAGGAACATGACATCAAATTGCATTTCACTTCAATCAATGGTCAATACAGTCTGCGAAGGGCGTGCTAGAACTAGTAAAGTCTGCATGGTTGTTAGTGACGGAACAAAGAACTGTCCCTTTGCAGCCAAGGACTTCCTGGCAGTGGGCTAGACACCCGAGCGCCCACGGAGGAAGAACCATTGGCAGTGAGTTTACTTTTCTTTTGTGTGATGCACACAGTGATGAACGTTTGGTGCCGCTTGATATTGCCCTACCAGAGCTACCCATGGTGCCTTGCATCGTTGGTTGATTCAAGACTGTCAGATGATGAGCAGTACACTAGAGCTTTCAAATTTCATTATGCGCAAGGATGCTGCATGGATGAAGGGTTTAGCAAACGGCTGAGATCCCAAATGCGTGAACCACGCGATTTGTTGAAGGGTGGACGACTGCACTCCGTGGTAGCTCTACTGAGCCACCACAAAGTGGTCAATGCTGAAGTCGAATGCAATTTTGCTCGTGCAAACTCAGCTGCCAAGACTACCCGAGGAGACTGGTTGTTTTGCTGTGCTTGTTGTATTGGCATTGGCAGTGATATAAAAGGCATGGACCACGGGCCATAATAAGTCATGAGCCGTGAGAGGCATCAGTCATGAGTGTTGATTGTGAAGTGAAGTTGTTTGTTTTGTAACAACTGCAAGCTGCACATTTCAAGAAAGACAATGACAGTGTAGTGTAGTGTTCAGTGCTGTAAGTTGGGAGTCGTGAGTTTATGAAGTCATTGACACCAAACTGAATAGCAGTACTTCGTAATTTGTTGTTTATCAACTAGACTATGACTAGACTACAACTATAACTGACTATAGATTTAATTAAACATTATTTATATTTATTCTAATATAATCTATTCTATTCTAGTATAACCACTATTGCGTATAGCCTATATAGTTATAGTCATAGTTATAGTTATAGTCTATAATAATCTATATACTGCAGCATCGGTAATGCAGAGGTGTTGGTTCATGTTGGTTCGCTATGTTTCCCTTTAGAGAGTTTTCTCCACCTTGAAGGAAAGCCACCAAATCTCTCAACCAACGCTGCCCGGCATATTCTTGCAGAGCTCAAGGCAAACCATGTGCAGCAAGTGGAGGGCACACTGCCGAGCAGTCAGAAGCCCAAGCCGAATCCGGATGAATTGATCTCTTCTATCCAGCCTCCCCCTTAGACACCTTCCGTGATCATGAGTCAAGTGGACCAGGCAGCTTGGGCACTTCAAGATGAGAAGCCCGAAAGCGAGGAATTGCAGCAGCAGGGTTCGTCGACAGGGGCGCTCATGTCTATTCTGGCTGATGTTGAGGCGAGTGATGCTGATGCTGTGGCCCTGTCCAGCAAACGGAAGCGAGCAACATGGGATGTCGAGGAGTACATGGAAGTGCTTGACAATTTGGCAAGTGAACACGGTGAAGAGGAAGTGGCAATGAGAAAGCAACGAGTACCTAGAGGAAAGTGGGGCTTTTTCAACTATGTGAACTGCCTTTTGTCTTCAACAACACGCAGAAGTGATGAATCTAAAGAACAGTTCCGCCGACGAGTTCATCTAGTGGCCAAGCAAACATGGAAGGCGCACAGCTTAGTTGCTGAAGAAGCCCCCACCTGGAGATTGATTGTTTTTTTTGGGGGAAGCACGTGCACTGCAGGGAGCTATATAATATATTTATACAGTATACATACACACTATTAATATATATATATATATTTCGTATATTTATATATACATATTGCGCAACACAAAATGTACCTGCAGTACTGCAGTACAGTATATGAAATTGAAAGGTGCTACAAGGATTGAGCTTGTGGCGACTATCATTCAAATGCAAACACAAATTAATGTCAACACAGTCAATACAGCATCAGCATGGATATTCAGGAGAGTTTGTACTGTAAAGTCGACTCTAGTCACCTTGCCCCACTTTCTAAGGATGACGACGCCTTGCGAGCGAGATACAAGGTTCAAGCGCAGGATGAGTTGTGTGGTGCCACAAGACACAGTCGGAGTCAACGCATGGACACAGAGGATGATGCAAATTGTGGTTATGGCTTACTTGGGCTTGGTGATAGAAACTATGCCATCAACCAAAGTCTGTTCAAAGAATGTTCATCCGAGAAAGGCTTTGTTGACCGTCTGGCACAGCAGTTCCGACAAGAGCATGGATTTGCACTTGACAGTGGGGCTATGGAAATTCAGACAGCTGCCAAGAAGCAATGCTTCCTTTTCTGCACAACCACTGGACTTTATGGAAAGGACCCACTTATGCGCAAGAAAGTCACCGGCTTGCTCTTGAACATATGCCGCAGTATGAAGCGACAGGTACGTGATGCAACCAAGCACATCACTGCAGACAATGGTAGGCATCCTTTGCTGCTGACACGATGGTTGACAGAAACTGGCCAACAAACCTCGATACAAGGCTGGCTGCTTGCAAAAGCTACGTTCAAGCCATTGCAGGTTGATGGCGTGTGCCTGGACTTGCCTGCCTTACTTGGCAAAGGGGCTTCAATCAATCTGCGATTGAAGCAAGTTTACAAATCAAGCACGCGTTCATTTGATTTCAAGTGCATGCGCGAGATTGCTGCAAATATCGTGGGAGCACATGCGACGCCAGACACAATGCAGTATTGCTACAGTCCTGTGTACACTATTGGGGGCACAGACTTCAATCTGGCAACTTTAACACTTGTCGATGATTTGGATTGGCATCCCCTTGGTGGTCGTTTGCCGTTTGATGCAGGCTCTGATAGCGATGGTGGCAGTGAAGGAAGTGAGGATGAAAGAGTTCGGAAACAAATCGAGTCTGAAAGCAAGGAGTTAGAGAATATCATGGGTTTGTTGGGCTTGGCACCTTCTACATCCTCTAGTGCAAAGAGTGCATCAACTAAACCGAAGCCGAAACCAAAGTCAAGTTCAGCTAGGGCGACCTCCACACGAAAGGAAGAGCCTGCAAATGATGCTGCAAATGGAACCTTTTCTAAACACTTCACTTCAGAGTGTGACTAAGTTTGTGCTTCCTCGCTGGTCCTAGCTGTTTCCTAGCTGGCTGTAATGTGAAATGTGTCTCTGTCTCTGTGACATGCTGTTGTTGTGTTGCCAACTCAATACCATAGTCGGTCTAGTCTAGTCGGTATTCGTACGGAATTGTTTTCACATTTCAGAATACTTGATGATCTGCAGCAGTGGCCAATATTCAGCATTGCCCCACAGAGAACATGCATTACCAATGTCAATTACTATGACAATGACTCTGACTATGATTAATGATTCAATGACCAAATGACTATGACTATTACTCAAATATGAATCTATGAATCACCTAAGAACAATGAACACTAGCATTAGTGTTCTGATATATATTATATATATACATACTTCATACAAACATGACATACAGAACTGACATGCACTGACATACCTACTTTTGGAAAACTAACTGCTAATAATCACAATGACAATGACAATGAATGATGACCATGATTTGTCGCTACTAACTACTAATTATGAGTGACTGTTTACTCATCACTGATCACATGTTAATATAATATGATGATGATACTGGATACTAATTACCACTATATTCAACAGCCCCGTCATCAAACACGCCTATGTTAATCGTATTGACTACATACTGGTACACATACAGATACAGCATCCTGTCTACAATCAATTGGACCATGAAATAACTATTTAGGAGAAGCACTTGCTATTGTCAGAATCAATGCTCCTTCCTTTCCTGATAAACCCACCTCGGTAGGAAGCACTACAAAGCAAGTTCAATCAGAGGAAGCAACAAAAGACTCAATCAATAACCATTTGAGTCATAGACCTAGGAAATAGTATAAGTATAGTATAGTATAGTCTAGTATAAACCATATTACATACATACAGTGTACTGTCTGCTAAAACTATAGGTTGGAGTTGGGTTGGATAGAATATTACGGAATTATGGAGGTACTGATATAGCAAGAAGTGTGTCGGGAAGTGTTGTTTTTGTTGAAGCTGAAGTGTACGGCTCAGGAGACTTGCCAAAAGACGAGCAGGCCGAGGTTGACCCAGAGTTGTCAGAACTCCTTGCCGAATGGTTGGAAGCCAGGGACAGGGCCAAGGGCCACTGCTCTTGCTTCTCATTTGATCCACAGTCTGACCCACCTGATGTTCCTACTGCTGCCCCCACGCAGAGAGGTCGGAAGGACCGCAGTCAGAAGGAGCGCACAACTCAAAAAGAAGCTTGGCTTGTACTAAATACTATCACTATGAATCAGGACATCGAGCTGAGCCTGTTGCAAGTAGGGAGAAAGAACACACAAAACAGGGAAGTTTATTCATGTTTAAAGCATATGGCTGTTGCATTGAATAGCGCGGAGAGGACACAAGGATCTCAAGAGTGATAGGACTAGGAGCGCCTCAATTTGTCCACAATTTGACCATGCAATGTAAGGCGTCGGCGACGGCATCTTCGTCTTCGTCTGCGCGTCCTTCTTCCCCCAGACGTCGGGAACCACCATACTTTCTTGCAGATGATGGCTATGTCTACCAGCAGGAGAGGGTCGATGGCCCAACAGAGTACTTGGGAGTCTTGGCCAATTTTGTTTCATTGCTTGCATCGGGCCGGTCAAGTCTATCTATCGCCGATCGCCTATCGCTATCACCCACAATTGTGTTTATATTTATCCGTGCAGAAACCTGCAGCTGTAAAGCATGCATTTGAGGACGCATCACTGAGATCAAGAAGGGCCAGAAAGGGCATTCCATAGCTGTCCGGTGTCAGCGGCATGGATGCAGTGTGGTCAAGTCTTGGAAAGCTTTTGCGCCTTCAGGACAAGGGACCACTGACAAGGTAATGGCGTGGCTTTACCATGGGGCATCAATGCCACGCTCTTCCAAAAAAGAGCACACACAATTGTATGGAGCACTCTGGCTTTCTTGATGTGTGTGAATGATGGTAATGATAAGCAGTAGGGGATACGATCAGGTGTGCTGTGCATATTTGAAATTGGACAGTGAAATTTCTGCCAGGCAATGGTGACATATTGAGCAATACCCAGCAGGATCCAACGGATGCAGCAAATGCTGCTTGAGGCACATGGAGGACCTGGAGGGAACACCCGCTCTGGAGGATGCATTCACTGTGAACGCTTAATTCATTGGGTACCCGGGCTGGTTCCTGGGAAGAAGCAGTCGCAGACTGGTTCAATCAGACGTCACAAGTGGAAAAGTCTTGCATTCCAGCATATACCAGCATAGCATAGCAGTATATACTGGTTCACTGGTTCATGTACTCGTACATTAAGGCGTTCACTCGTGCACATGTACTTGCACACACGTATGTCCACATGTACAGTTTTGACTCGTACAAAAATAAGGTCGACTACGGGGGTCAAAGTCAACCTTAATCTAAGTTAAGGTTGACTTTGACCTAAAAGTCAACCTTATTTTTGTACGAGTCAAACCTGTGCGTATATACGTGCATGTGTGCAAGTAGTATATACGTGTACGTGCACGAGTGCACGTGCGAGTGCACGTGTGTGTGGACATGTGCATCAATTGCATTTACTGGAGTGTTTGGTGTTCGATTCGTACCACAACAGCCCATTTTGCCCAAAGCCCGAGACGTCCGGGCCATATCACACCTTGTGAACCAACATGGCCCTCTCCAAGGTTGAGGCGGACAAGGTAGTTGTAGTGCTCAGGTGCCAGTTCTGTAATGCTCTCTCTTCAGATCCGGCTCCTTACGAGCCCCGCGACAAGGCCAAGGACAAGTGGTGGCCAAAAATTGCCTGGTTCCTAGGAACCCGCGATACTCCGCGTGGGTTGACATGTTTGATCTGTGCAAATGTGCCTTTGTTGCAGCCGGCAGTTGTGTCAACACTTGTGTCAACCAGCATGCATGCTGCCTGCCTGCCTTGCCTGTTGCCTACCTCGAGTCAGGTGCACGAATCCGGAGGCTGGTCTGTTGAGATTGGGTCAGTCTATCCGGAAATGCGCCAGCCTGTTCAAAACCAATCCTGTCAGATCGCATGCGTCGATTGAATGAATTCAGTTGTGTTACTGTTACTAGTTACTATTACTGTTACTATTACTACTACGTTACTGTCTACTGCATGTTGAGTATTTATGAGTGTGGTCAGGCTGCTGTCTAGAGTGACTTAGGTGGATGCAACAACGGGAGGCTCTGATCAAGCTCCGGATTGAAAACCCCCTTTGCAGGATTCGTAATTCAGATCAACTTGGTCCAAGGGTGAACCTTCGCTGATGTAGTTGCAATTGTAGTGCTGAACTCTGAGTGTTTGTACTGGACTGTACTGTGTTGTGTTGTGTCCTTGACATTGATATTAATATTATTTATTATAGATATTGATATTGATACTGTTTTTTGCCAAGGATGGTCACCGCAGAGGAATCAAATGTTGAGGAGCTTATTGCTCCTTTGCAATTCTTTGTTGAAGTCAGCAGCTATGCCGTTATCAAAGGGGTGATGCCAATTGAGCACGAGATCGCTTACCGCAAGTTTAATGAGACACCTGTAGCTGGCATGTCTTTGTCTGAAAGCTAGCCATTATATATAGTTCACTGACTCAGTGATTGTATCCCGCTGTGACTTGTGACTGAAACATTGACTTGCAATTTTCAGCATTTGGAATTTGGAATTCATAATTGCACTGCATTGGCATTGGCTTTCCTTTCCTCAACTTGAGGTGGTGTGTGTGGGACGAGAATTTCTACAAGCTTGGGAAAGCGGGATGCGAGGAGTGTACAAACTTGAGAGCAAGGCAACCACTGGAGTGAAGCGCCATCATGAGCTCCACAACAGTGACAACGACCTCCAACTCTGCGATGATCTGGCAGGAAAGACGCTTGGTACAGCCATTGATAATCTGCTTGGTAGACACAAGGCCATCACCTGTGATCCATGCTTGATGAAATCATCAGCTCTTCTGGATCTTATTCCAGACAATGAAGAGCCTTTGCCGCCAACAGCGACAAAAGCTGCAGCTACTGTAGCTTCCTCTCCATGTTCTACTGCTGCAGCTCCTTCAGTTGCAGCTGCTGCTGCTGCTGGTGTGCCAGAGGAGGAGATCTCGGTTCCATCAATGTTTGCAAGCTTCAAGCCAAAGGCTGCCGATGTACCCGCTGCCAGCAAGGCCAAAGCAAAGGGGAAAGCCACCGCCAAGGCGCCTAGCCTGCATGCATGTGGGAGGGCGGGGCGGGGCGGGGGGAGGGGGGGGGGGGTCTCTATTCATCTACTCATCTACTGATCCAAGGTGAAAGCGAAGGCAAAAGCCAGTGCTGGTGATATTGCTGGCCTTTCCATGTTCGAGAAGCCCAAACATACTGATGATCAATGTGCTGGACAATCACCGAAACGCCAACGTGTGAACAATGCTACGAAGCGAGTCTCCATGGTTGAGAACATGGAACCCCTGTCAAAGACATGCAGCATGACTGAACACATGCAAACCGCAGATGCCACTTGGTGTGATGAGTACAAGGGCAAGGTGGAGTCTCTTTTGTCTTTCACTCCTGGAGAAAGTGATGCTGACTTCAAGGCTGAGTTCATTGCCGAGACGAAGGAGCTCAGCGTGGTCCTCCAAGGAGTCAGAGCAAGGAAGCGCACCCTCAATCGCAGAACTGAGGAGAACAAGGAGCAGCCAATGAAGGTTGCCGAAGCAATGGAGACTGCACTTCTCAAGCTCAATGACTTTCTGAAGTTGATCAACAAAGGCAACTCGAGCTCGGGAGATGATTGTATTCATCAATTGTCAGAGCTTGTGGATCTAGGCGCCAACTTTGGCCCATATGTCTTTGTCAGAGCTGGCAAGATCAAGTGGAACGAAAGCTGCAGAGATGGACTGACATGGTCGGCTCAACTTATGACTTTGTCTCAAAGCACCTCAGTGGTACCGCCTTGGATGCTGCTTCCTTTCTGGAGCAACAGGTCCTAGTAGTCTTGCAGAAGCTCATCAAGGGCATCAACGAGAAGAAAGCTTCTGCCTTGTGAATTAGTTTCAGTGGTTTGTTTAGTTTTGTGTGCCCACCCCCCAATGTAGTAGACTGACTAGTAATCAATGATTCAATGATCAATGATCAATGATTCATTGATCAATCAATGTCAATGCCCGTCTTTGCCCGGATCAGTGATCAGGTTGCACTATCCGCAAACTGTGATGAGCTGGCTTCTTTGCGCGGCTTTATCAAGACCATGTCTGCGGAATTTCCACTTGAAAGCTTCCGTTGCCAATGCAAGCACATTGGTGACATTGTGAACGCTTGCAGCACCCCTCCTACTGACATCACATCGACCCTGGATACTATGAAGAAGGCAGGCACAGAGGCTTCTGCTTTGGTCTCTTTCCGGTGCCTACCCCAGGGAAAGAAGCTCATGGCTCTGGCTGAGGAGTTTGCATCCACCAAGACACACTTGGTTCAATTTCTCAAGGGCATGAAGGATATTTGCTTTGAAGCTGACACATGCTTCGACAGCCTGGACGGGCTCAATCAGGAAGCTGCATGTGGGAAGCTTCAAGGCCTCACTTCAGGAATGAAGAAGCTCTTGGCACAGTGTGATCCATCCAAAGATGAAGGGTGTGCAGCTGCTGCGGACGATGCTAGGAAGAAGCTCTCTCACCTTGCACTTCACCTAGTCAGCCACCATTTGAAGCTGGATGGGTTGCCGTGGCTGCAAGTCACGCAAGTCCAAACAACCGCTTTGAAGGCCACCAGGACTATGTCGAAGCCACCAGCGTTTCCTGTGCTGAAGATGAACTATTTGCTGGAGTCCTCATCAACTCAAAAGGTCTCCACCCTCAGTGAACTCGAGAAATTCTATGATTGTCTTGGCGCTCTCGCAGTGCAAGTCGACTTGAACTTTCGCACTGTTCCAGGCTCTGCTACCTCGCAAGAGCTACGATCCATTGCAGTGGAGCTTTGTTCAAGCTATACCACCTGGCTTCATTCCAAGAATGCACTTCTAGTGTCAAATCCATCCGCATTTGGGGTCATTCAAGCGTTTGATGAAGAGGTGAAGCACCTCATTACATCGTCTTGCTTTAGGACATGGGCTGAAGCAGTCGACCTACCGATCCAGGTTGTGTCTAAGCTTGTTAGCACAGCCTGGAGAGTCGATTCCAACGCACTACCTGATGACATGGTGCAAAAGGCCGAGGATTGTATTCCAAATGCCCAGTTGCTTGCCACGGGGCTGGAGGAAGGAAATGGGAGCGAGTCAGACATCACCAAGTCAGTGAAGGGTGCCACAGACTTTCTCAGTAGAATTGTCAAGTTCAGCAAGGTTGTGCAGTCTGATGATGCTGATTCTCCACCAAGTGCATCCGGTGTGATCCAATTGTTTGACCTTATGATGTCTCTCGGGCTTGCTTCCTCGTCTTTGGAGAAAGACATCAAGCTCGACAAGACTGTGCTGATGTACCTAGCCCGGAGTTGCTTTATTTTTTTCATTTTAGTTTAGTACCTACTGACCTACTGTACTGTTAAGTTATGTTACTTACACTCTTCGTGTTCACGGGTTTTCATGGTGGTGCTTAGCTTCTCTTTACAAACCATTTTCAACTTTGGCCAAGGCAAAAGGCAGAAGAGCTATACAAGGTGATTTGGTCAGACGAAGTTCGGAAACATTCCCAGGACAATACCATCGTTGAGGGGCAGATGTTGGTGGATTTCTTGGTCGCTTGGAGATTGAAACACAAGGCTTCTTTCCTAGCCTCTGTTTCCGAAGTAGTGGGATTTTTGGAATTAACTTAATCGCCGCAACTCACTTTCATTCGAGGAAGGGTTGCACATCACCATGAACAAGACCTTCTCGTTTTTGGCTGATCAGCATTCACAGACCTTGGTGAACCTGCAGGGCGAGTTGCAGCACTTCAAGCACTTCCCAGAGACCAAGGAGGGCAACGAGGAAGCTTTTCTCAGTCATTGGGGCACCGGTGACAGCTACAAAAAGTTCTCAAGTCTTCTTGATCGATTGGAATCCAGCTTGTCCTCCCTCAAGGCAGATTGCGAAGTCATGAAAGTGCCTGTGGAACAGCTCGTGCCATCTGTTCAACAGGCTGAAGCAGAGCGGAAACAGTGTTTGCTGGTGGTCACTGTTTATGCTGCTCTCAAGATCTTGTGGTCACAAGCTGCCAAATGCAAGTCCGCGAGCCTCCGTCCCTCTGTGCAAAAGCTTCTGGAGTTTGCCAAAGCCAAAGCAGTTGAAGTGCCACCATTTGTGATCAAAGGGCTGCAGCAGTTGCTGGGCACACTTCAGGATGCAGCCGCCCCAAGCGGAAAGAAGCGTAAGTCTCCAGAATGTGGCGCAAACAAGTGAAGGGCAATTCCAAGCCATTTTGGCAAAGTTTCACTTTATTTTGATTTTGGGTTGCTATTGAGTGCTGGCTATGGCTATGGCCTATGGCCCATGGCGTATAGCTGATGGCCGTCGATCATTGACGGATCTGCGACACAGCAACCTAGTTACTTGCAAATGAAATTCAATAGACAAAGTGTGACAGGTTCTTAGATACAGATAGGCTGTCAGACTGTGACAATCGTCCATGGTCTATTGTACTGTACTGTACTGGTAGGGTAGGCTGCTCCAGACTTGTGCGGTTTGGCTGCGGGTTCCGGGCTGCAACATCTGGAGGCGGAAGGGAAAAAAAGCGCACACTTTTTTGGCGGGCTTTAGTAGCTTTACTTCAGACTACGGATTCACGCTTTCTCTTGAGGAAGACATGTGACACGTGGCAAATGCGGAATGGGAGTCAGAGTCAGAACTGTCTGTCAATCTCAATCATGTTTGATGTGGAGTTGATATTGTCTGCGCTGCACCATCATGTGAACAATTCGGATACTGTTACAGCCACAGCATTACTTGCTGACTGCCGCCTTTGTCACAATGGCAGATCGATCAAGGTCAATCAGTGTAGTCTAATCTAGTGTTGTTTCACTGAGACCAGCAATGCCGCAACCAGCTGCAAAAAAGGCCAAGCCAAGCCCAAAGCCACAGGGTGCATTTGGAAAGGGTGATATGCGCACATACGCCCAGCCTACGCCCAAAGTCAAAAATGAGCCTGCTGCCAAGGTCAAAGCCGAGCCTGTTGATGCAGATTCCAAGGCCGCGTTTGCAGTGTGGCAAAAGAAGGTGGTTGGGCAATCCTATGCTTACTACAAGCAACGTTCTGACAAATGGTTTGCAGAATTGTGGAAGCGCAGGGAGACATGCATTACACATCCTGACTTTGCAGATTTTCTGCTGACACAGAAGGTGCCCGACCTAGATGGTAAGTTGGGATTTGCAGTGAAAAACCCTAAAGAATGGTGTGACAAATTTGACGCCTATGTGAAGGGCAAGCCATGTCGGGAAGAGCCAGCAAACGAGACCTTTGAGGATGCTCTTGCCGCTGCGACTGCCGAAGCATTGGCAAGGGTGGATCAGGATGTAAATATGCAGCAGCAGCCATTCACTGCGGAAGATGGTGCTGATGGCGATGAGACGGCGCGATGAGACGGCGGCAATACATGATGCAGCTGAAGACGCAGCATATGATAATACTCCGGCATCTGCTCAGGAATGTCAAGATGAAGTTACGAAAGGCCAATCCTACATCAATGACTGTGCTATGCGTAAGGAGAATGAAAAGTTGAAAGCCCAAGAAGCTGCAAGAGCCGCATTTGAGGCACATCATTCCAATGATGCGGCCAGTGGCAATGATTCCAAGTCCATCGAGAACAAGCCAGTCGAGGACTCTAGCGAGTTGAAGGAAGCTACCATCGAGACCAAGCCAGCCGGGGACTCTAGCGAGTTGAAGGAAGCTACCATCGA
>CAXAMN010000336.1:1677213-1701753 GCA_963970005.1 Durusdinium trenchii
CTACTACTACTGCCCCTCCTCCTACGACTACTACTACTACTACTACTACGACTACTACTGCAATGGATGACTATGGCCATGGCTATTACTACTATGAATGCTGCTGCTGCTGCTGCTGCAGTCCTGCACGTTTGTTTAGGACAGGACAGGACACACAAGAAAAACAACGTCGCGGCCCAACTAGTTCAAACGCGGCTGCCTAGGTGGGATTTCCTGGCCTATTCGAATCCACGCTTCTGTGTCATCCTCACCGTGGTTTGAGGTGCTAACAGAGAGAGCCAGGGAAGCTTCTTGTCAGAATTGATTCATGTCGTGGCGCTTGTTGCCCCTTGCCGTTGTCATGCTTGAGAGAGATCAATAGAGGACCCAGGACTTGTTATCAATCAATATATATATATATATATCAATATTAATCATATATCGACGAACCATATCATTGGACTATCACTGTGACTATGCCGTGAACTGTAGCGGTGGTAAAGTGTCACACGTGATAGCAAAACAATGAAACATTCATGAACTCATGACTCATGTCATGAATAATAATAATATACGTTTTTTCTCCCTAGAGGCTGTTGGCCTTGCCTGCTAGACGCTCAGGTGGTGGGATTTGCAGCGGATGAAATACACAGACAGGGCAGGACTGATCTTGTTTACGCGGACATCTACCATTCAGCCAACAGGTATGGCACAGGAAAGGGAGACATGGTACCCATTTGCCTACCCCGTTCGCAAATGTGGAGTTTTCATCGCCGACGGCTTCTTCTCGGAGAAGAATTGATGCGGCTTCAAGGTCACACTGTCTCAGATACTCAACTTGACACTGTCACCAATGCCCAAATGACAGATTTGGCTGGAAACGCGCTTCTTGTTTGGCACAATGATATGCAATTGGCAATGATATATTATTTATATAATCCATTTGATATGATAGGGATTAAAAGTTAAGAGAAGCGTGATTACATGTTTAGTTAAATCTTTTTTTATAGAACAACTACATTGGGGGTGGTAGTTCCACATGTCCAGGTGTGCTATTAGCTATGGCTATTGTCAAGGCTATTGTCCTATTGTCGCCGCAGTGTTCAATGCTGGTACCCCCACGCTTGACTTCAGGTTTGCTGGCAATGTTCTGATTGCGGCGCTCATGGCTTGCATGTGCTCGGTGCAGTTTGTCGATGTTGAGCAGGAAGAAGAGAAACATGAAATCTTCACAATGGTGAATTCTCTTTTGAAATTTGACTGATGAATGGGCAGTTGCACTCGTATGGGGGAATCTCACGCAGTGTAGCGATGATGAAGATGAATGATCAGCGAAATCGCTGGTGGAATCCTGACCCCGTCCTGTACAGATACTGACGACTTACAGCCTTCCAGTCCGGGGAAAAAAGCTAGGCAGCTGTTTCCGAACACGCCCGGAATGACTAGCGCAAATACTCGCTGACTCGTACACCCACTCGTACGCTACCCGTACACCTACTCGTACGCTACTCGTACACCTACTCGTACGCCTACTCGTACGCAGTACCCTACTCGTACACCTACTCGTACACTATACTCGTACACCTACTCGCTATACTCGTGCGCTTTAACCCGCGCATATCACGTACATGTTTGCAAGGGTATGCCATCAGCGACCTTTATAATGAAGCTAAGGTTTGTGCCTTTGTTTGCAGAGCGCTAGGTTCCAAAGCCACGAGGGTCGTGCTTCGCTGCTTAGCCGGGCGGATAAAACAACTGGACCCGTGTGCCGTTGTCGGTAGCTTCCCCACTGCGGAAGTGTCATGACTGGTGCATTGTCAAAAGCACAACTTATGCGGGCAAACGGGATGG
Source organism: Durusdinium trenchii (assembly GCA_963970005.1). Lineage (NCBI taxonomy): Eukaryota > Dinophyceae > Suessiales > Symbiodiniaceae > Durusdinium > Durusdinium trenchii. The sequence goes on from CAXAMN010000336.1 coordinate 1,679,044, forward strand.
CAAGCAGTTCCGCAGGGAGAGCTGTTAGGGCATGGAAAGAAAGGATTCCTCTGTCCGTGGTTGGAGATCTGATGTGGTCTGGCCATTGCAAATCCGGTGCTGTGGGCCCAGCCAGCCCGAGGTCGACCAAGTGACGATAGACCGCGTATCTGTCGCTTATTGTTTCACCCGCTAGTAGAACGCCACTCCTTGTGAGGCATACTTTGCCTCTGTCGACCAGCAATGCACCCCGTTGCAACCAACACCCTCCTTTCAGACCTCAACCTTCCATCCGTGGACCGCGTGGACAGCCGCCGCATTGAAGTCATTGCCAAGCATCCTTCCTTCGCGCTTTAGCAAGGGCCAGGGCCCGGTCTGCACCAGCACCACTCCGGGCGGCCACGATTGCTGGACTTGTGGGTCGATGGTCCGCCCTCCTCACCCATGCAGCCCAAAATGCCTGTGCAGCCAGCTCAGTCGCCGACGCCATCGCCAGCAGCACCAACGTCGATGGAGACACCCCCTGCCTCAGTGACATTCTGGCGCAAGCCCCCTTGACCCCACCCCCGTCTCCCGCCTTGCCTAAGGCATGGACTTGGCGACCCCTGGGGCTGGAGACTGGCCAGTATAAAAACAGTCCATCGCAATGCGCAACTGGAGACTGGCCAGTATACAACAGTCCACCCAGACATCAGACCTCAGCGCGGAAAAAGGTGCGAGGAAAAAAAAGAGTGGTGCATCAGAGAGGATGCTGGTGTCTCGAGTCACTTGGGTGATGACGTGGAGCAGCCGCACACATGTGTAAGCTGTCTCAGGCTTGGGCAGAAGGAAGAAGCGGAAGTCCAGGTGCTTCAGAAACTAAAACTTCCGCACGGTGATCCAATCTCCCTGCCTGGAAACAATGGCATTTTACAGCAGTCATACGATCGTGCCATGAATCTTGAATGTGCTGGCCAATTGTGACAGGGGCTTGCGTGAGAGCAACGACCCAGTGCACAATCCAAAAGATCATGTGGTTGTGCAATGGAGAAGCCAGTCCTTTGCCGAGCTCTCGTTTGGAGGAAGGCCCTTTGGTGAAGTCATCCCACCTGGTGACGAACTCATTTCGCCTACGGTTCCCTTCTTTGCCCACGAAGATCCAGAGGATGCGGATATTGAATGTGGATCGAAGACCCTTGACCAAATCAGGCAACTCCCAACGTTCCTGGAACCGCTTACCTTCGTTGAGCAGCGCTACAAAGGCATGAAATCGAGTGATGACGTCAAGATTTCTGCTGCCCTTGCGTGGGAGAACCCACCCATGATCTACAACATCGAAGTGGTACGTGATGATCCCATTGGATGTCTGCAAACAAAGCTTGATGAGCTCTACCCCTGGAAATGCCAGGTCTATGTCAGCCCAGTGCAGCTACCTTGAGTTGTCATTGGGCCGCTCTTGCTCGTTCGAGAGTTCGACCGATCCTCCGATGCCCTCGTCATATCGCCAGCAACAATGACGCCACCTGGGTCCATGTCAAAGCAGTCACCAGATCATTTGCTGCGTCCACAAAGGTCTCTACTTCTTATGGGGACCACCGCTTTCTCACGCACAACTACCACCCAATTGTTGAAGACCGGGACTTCTGCCACACAAGTGACGTCCTGAGTATCACCAGGATTGCTGATCAGGTTCATGCTGGTGGACACCACTCAGACGACCATGTTGAACCACTACCTGCTGGGGCTTCCTTCAGTCAACGAGCAGAGTTTGCACAGTCCACGCACGGATGGGCGGCGTCTGATGAATTCCTGGCGTGTCTGGGCCTTCTCCAGCAGCGCATCCAATCGTGGCAACCTGGACATGTTGAATTTGAGGAGGGTCCCTTTGGAGAGATGCACTTTGCACCTGTTGGTCGTTCCTGTCTGATTCTTCTTGTGGGTGCGCATTGGGCCTTGGTTGAAGTCAATCGCAGCCAGAATGGGGTGCGCGTTGCCATCAATGGACTTCCTCAACAGTTAGCGCAACGTGTGGCCATGATCATGTGCAGGCTCATGGATGTTCCGAGCCTCACAGGGCTCGGCTGTGTTTCAGCCTTGTTCAACCTGCCCCTCACATCTGTGGGTGGACCAATATCCTTCGCCTCTTCACAAGGGCGGAGGTCCTGGACTACTTGCCAGATCAAAACTACCTATGGTCCACCCTCACCGAGAATGAGCAACGAGTCATCAATCAGGTCCAAGCCGCTTCCCAGACAGATCGGCCATCCACATCAGCTGATGCTGTCCTTCGTGGCTTTGCTTACAATCTGAGACTGCAATTCTTCATCGAGCTTGCCCTGCGTGCCCGACACCAAGATGCTGTGACGCTTCGCTCATTGCGGGCTTGCTTTGGGCCTTCGGTTGCTGATACGGGATCAGCTGCCTCTCAATCTGAGATTGTTGCGCAAGCCACTTGCTACCATCAATGGTCTGATGTGCTGCAATTTGCTGATGATGCCAGTGATTTTCGGCCACTCACTTTCTTGTCCAATGGCAGCTTCACGGGCCCTGGTGATGGTTGCAGCAGCATAGTAGATGGAATCCTGACGAACTCAGTTGCCACGGTGGCACTCATACAGTCCGAGGTATTGCCCTATCTTCGTGTTCAACACCGACCAGCTCGTGCCTCGTTCAATTGGAAAGTGATTTGAAAGGGCACACGCTTTACAAACCCGCCTCCCTGGTCTTGCCACCGTCCTTCTCTCTTGACACTGCTGTTGAGGCGCACCAGAACTGGCAGCAAGCAATCGATGTTGAGAACATCTGGGCTGTTGCCAACCAGAACTGCATTGATACCCTTGTTCAAGCTGGTGCACAGTGGGGTTCGGGTCCAAAACATCGTGGGCAACTTGTTCAATCCAGACCCGAACATGTGTGTCCAGGTCAACACCGCAGTGGGGCTGCAGCCACTTCTCGCCCTTCGTGGTTCACAAACACCTTGAGAGGGTTGTTAGACATTCAGGCCTTTCATTCACAAAACATTCAAGCGGGTGCACGACGTGCCATTGCTTCAAAAACCATTGTTAAAGCGAACCCGCCTTTTCAAACTGCGGGCACCCTGCCTGTGGCCCTACCACCAATGGCCAACGCTAGTCGAAGTTGCTGGTGCCATCCAATGGACCCAAGATGCGCTGGCAGTGCATGAACTCAAGCTCAAGATTCGCCGTATTGAAAACTGGAAACAGAAGATTCAGGACTCTGCCAAAATTGGCTCAGGGCACTTGAAGAACAAGACCACTGACGAGCCCCCCAATTTGGTCACGGATTGCAGTGGCAACATTGTCTCTTCGCCTTGTGATGCCATCCAGGTGATCAATTCGCAATGGGATGAGGTCTACAGCGTTAACCATGGCTTTCCCCATCCCCTCAAAATGCTGGACTTTATTTGGCCACATATCCATCATTTTTCTGTTGACTACCCTGTGCCTGAGATCTCCGCCGAGGCCCTTTCAACCGTTGTACGTAAGCGCCGTCCGGATGCTGCACCTGGGCTCGATGGGTGGCGCACGGTGGAAATGCAACATGTTGCCTCAGCATTGTTTCGAGCCCTTTGCGCACATGTTTCGCCTCCTTGAAGATTCCGATGCACCACTGCCGAAAATGCTTGCAACAGCTAAGCAGATCATCCTGAACAAGAATGGGAGCTCAGAACCACTACAGAAGTGGTTGATCACCTTATTACCGGTGATCCTCCTCGCCTATACAGGCGCGCGTTTTCGTGACTTGAGGCAGTGGCAATGCAAGCCATGCCGATGCAGCTACAAGGTGGAATCCCCTCGAGGCAGATGTCCGCAATCCACACGAGATTCGCCCTCACCCTGGAGGAGGAGGCCAGAGAAGCGGAGGAACCCTTGTTAGGGATTAAAATTGACAAAACCAAATGCTTCGATAGAATCATTCCACAGTATGCTGGTGCGTTGATGCTTACATTCGGAGTGGCTAAATCAATTATCACTGTGTTCCTGCTTTATGACTAAATTGAATCATATCTTCAGTTTAAATCATGCTTCGCACCGCAGGCCACCCACGGCCGCAATGGCGTGGCACAGGGTTGTTCGCTCTCACTTGTCAACTGCCCAAGCCTTCGTCGATGACGCCTATCTGTGGACCAGGTTGATTCACCGATTCACCAGAGTGCATCCAGATAGCGCAAGCATGGGATGACCTCGTAGGCCAAGCCATGAATTGGTCTAAATGCACCACCTGGGGTTCGGCTGCAAAAGCCCGACAAGCAGTGAAGCGAGGCTCCGCCCAGCATGCGCGTGGGCGCAAAGATCTGCTCGATATCGACGCTGCTCTTGGACTGGCGAGCAACCAATCTAGCCCTCCTGAACCTGTCCTTCCATGTGAAGACGAACTTTGTGGAGATCACATACGCATTCTGCTCTTCCACTTCACCTGGTTCTACCTCCACCATTGCTGGTATGCTGAGCATCCTGTCCACTTCGTTCCTCCAAGCATCGAAGTCCAACCTCTCAAGCTGAGTTTCTGTTGTGATTGGCGGTTCATCGTCTTCATTCCCACCATATCCAGTGAAGAACTCTTCAGTCAACTCCTCTGGAATCAGCTCGTCATTCATTTCTTCGTCCCCATGTGCTTCAATGGCCTGAATGCTTGCATATTGCGGAGGGCAAATTTGCTTGGTGGAGGAAGGTGGTGCCTTGTTTTGTTGGTCATCTTCCCTTGGTCTCGGCGCTTTGGGCGTCATTGTTCCTTCGTCCTTCTCCGTATCTTCCTTCTTCTGTCTTTTCTCTACTTCTTCATCCTTTTCTTGGGCTGTCTCCCTTTTCTCACGCCCTGTGCTATAGGCGATTCCTCATCAGCATGTCTCTTGGCCTCCGGCGCCTCAATTGCGTCCTCTGCGCCTCTCTTCTTGCCAGTGGCTGTTCTGGTGCTGGTGTCATGGGCGCTGTTGACTCCCAGTTGTCTCCAGGAGTAGCTCCATGGCAGTCCTTCGGCAATGAATGTCTGTGCCTTTGAAGGAGTCCTCAACTGCCAACCTCCTGTTGTCAATCCAGCTGCGCTATCCAAATGCTCTCTCAAACATGTCGCTGGCCTTGTACTTTGTCAGCCTCTTGGACATCACAGTTCCTCGATATCCATGTCCTGTGGCTAGCTCATAGCTGGTCTTGCCGATCTTCTCGGGGACATGGAATCTGTTGAGCAAGAATGAGGCAGATCATATCTAAATGACCAAGGGTACATGTGAAAGTTGCCCCGAATCTTGATGTAGGCCTTTCCCTCTGGATAGGAGCGAATGCAGTTGGCCATTTTCTTGATCGTTTGGACAGCATGTTCCACCTGTTCTTTGGAAGCGTTGCCACTTCCTGTGAGCCTGATCTCACATGGGAGGCCCATGACAGCTTGGACCTTGCGCTGAGCGGATTTGCCGCATTGCCCGCTCAGAATGTTGTTGAAACACGCAGGAAATCGAATGACCTCCTCTGCAATGGTCTTCAAGCTGGCTGTTCCTTTCGAGGGCACGGGTAACCGCATGCACAGCTTTGGTTTCTGATGGGGGTCATCACGAAACAAGTACCAAACTGATCTGAGCGCTCTGCGTGAAGCAGAAAGCTATATAATTGGATCAGGCTTCGCCCAAAGTTTGCCTTCCCTTCTCGTACTGTATGCTTGTTCTCCTTGGCCCGACAGGTGACGCAAGCCTGACACCAGCGTGCATAGGGGATATGTGTGACAAAGTGCGCTTGCTGATCCTTGCTGCGCGCGCAGAATTTCACGATACATTTAACTCACTTGCGCGCACAGGATTCGCTCGCCTGCGCACACATCGATTACATTCTTCTTTAAACAGTGCATGGTACCTCAAACGCAGCTGCGCACACAGATTTCGCTCACCTGCGCACACACAAATTGAGTTGATGTGATGTGTACACGATATGTCATTCTTTCATTATATGTCGTTGGGTCAGGTCTCCACACACACGCTCGTGTTAATAACGTCCCTCTGGACGTTCAACTACACGATGATCGCTTTTTGCTCATTGCTTCCACAGTACCACGTAGCACAGACGCACTGCGTTTGATTGATGTTGTTGGGTTGGGATGGGGGGGTGGGGGGGGGTGTTAATAACGTCCCTCTCGCTTGCACAGGGTTCTGCTAAACATAAGCGTTCGAGCTTTGGCCGCAGGTACTTCCATTCGAGGACATTAAGTTTTCGCTCGATTCTCTTAGATAAAGCATGCATTCAATTGCATTCAGTTGTATTTAATTGTATTTATTCATTTATTCATTCATTCATTCATTCATTCATTCACTCACTCATTCACTCACTCACTCACTCACTCACTCATTCATTATTTCCTTTCCTTTCCTTTCCTTTCCTTTCATGTCATTTCATGTCATTTCATTTCATTTCATTTCGATCTATTTCATGTCATTCATTCATTCGTTCGTTCGTTTGTTCGTTCATTCATTCATTCATTCATTCATACATTGATTGATTGATTGGTTGGTTGATTGATTCATACAGCAGAGCAAAGCGGCGTGCGCAACCGAGCAAATCCAAGCGCGTGTACAGGCGAGCAAATTCCGCGTATCTTGCGTGCGCAAGTGAGGCGCCGTCCTGCATGCTAATAGTGCCAAAGATGCTGATTCATCTGGTTCTAAATGTCTGTAAGGACATTGTCGCCATGATGCTCGACATCAAGCACACATTCCTTATGGCAGATCAGCCACAGGAAGAGAAAGCGTACGTGGAGGTGGACAATGTCATCTACAAGTTGGTGAAATGCTTCTTGTTCGGCATCTATGGATGAAGATGGTTGAGAAAGAGGTTGACATGAAAGTCAGGTCTGACCCAACAGAAAGAAAGGGAGACAATTCTTTCAGTGAGCTCAATCCCAACTGAATGTGATATGATGGTTGGAAAAGGCTTAACGAGACGGCGATTGTTGGGCCTGCTGTATGTGCTGCGGGTAGTGGACAGTGCCAGCAACTGAGTGGGAGAAAAATATCGAGAGCCCGAGCACAGAGAAAGGACCAGGAAAGGAGCAAAGAAGGTGGTGAGAGCAAGAGCCTAATTTGGCTGCTGTCCAAGCTGGATAGTGTGGCAGGAGCAGGCATGAACAAGACCAAGAACGAAGAGGGCGATGGCTGCCAGTGGATTTGGCTGCTATGCGCATTGATCGGGGCCTTGAGCTTGGTTGCGGCGCCGTTTTGTTCACGAAGGTGATCTGCGTGGCATGGGACTACATCAAGCTCACCTTCAACACAGCGATCCACAAGATTAAGAACTACATGTTGGCTGGAGATGGCAAGAGTGACAAATCGACAAGCGTGCAATTGGGTGGACTCCCATGCACTGCAGCACTACGAGGAAGAGAGCGTTGAAATGCAAGACAAGATCTTTCAGCTTGAGCTGTACATCGAAGAGCTCGAGCAAACAATTCAGGAAGTGAGGCAGCAGCGGGACGATAACTTTCAAGAGTTCCAGCTGGCCTCAAAGCATGGATAGAGGTTGATGCGAAGAAGTCTCAAGTACAGAGTCTGCAAATTCGGCAGACGAGTTCATTTTATGGAAGGTTGTGCGCATTTTGCAATTTTGCAAGTGCAACTGAAGTTGAATTTTGCTGTAAGTGCCTGCGCGTAGAGGGGTCATGAGATCCCAGACGCGCAGGCATGACGCAGCACAAATCGAGAAGTATACCGTTACTTGAAGGCCCAAGCTTTTGGCCAAAAGACCGTTTCGCTTCGCAAGTTATAAACCAAGCTTCTTCATGGAGGAAACAAGTGTTTCTTTTTTGGACAATTCAATGCTTCTGAACGGACGCTGGGTTTTTTTCTCTTCTGTGGATCAGTTCGCAACCTTCCTTTGCAGCGATAGTGCTGAAAAGCACATATAGTCTATAGTCGGCCAGTCTGTGGGAGTTCTGTACATATGGGCGTTGAGGGGTATCCTGAGCCAATTTGAGAAAACCCGTCGGCTTGGCCTTGCCTGACCGGGCTTGCAACGCAGCTTTCTTAAAAGAACGATAGGAAGTTCTGTTCTCTTTCCGTCTCTCCGTTCTTACTTCTTTTGATCCAGCAAGGCGGTCCATGTGTTTCTCATGGCTGTTTGGTCGAACCCGAACATGTTGCTTTTTGCTTTGGTTCAAGCACTCCAAACATGCGGAGAGCGGGGGCGAGCAGAAACCAGTTCAGCTTCATGTCATTGCTTCTAGATTTGGATTACTCGCTTCTGAGCTTCGCTTATAGTTCACTAGTTAAGATTCTTGGCCTTGTTTCAATTTCACTTGTTCAAACTTTTTGGCATTCCTTTTAGATAACTATTTGAGCTTCATGGCGTCGCTTTCCAGGTCACAGACACGTTCGCTTTCACCAGCATTTCTGTAGAGCGTCCATGTTGGCATCCATCACCGGCGATGGCTTTTTCGGGGCCTCAGTGCATCTTACAGGGATCTTGTAGGCCATCAGAACCGCTATTGCCGACGTCACATGTCCCCAAAAATTGCATTCCAATACACCATCGTGTATTGGCTCCTTGCAGAATTGATGGTAAAGATGTCACTAGTTTCATTCGGCCTCAAGTTTCACGGGTTCTTGAACACCCTTTGCCTCTGCCAGACCGTTCGCATCGACTTTTTTCGACGCCCTCACCATCAGCATCAGCATTGCCCAAGCCTGTTTTCGACCATTCTAGACGCAGCCAACCTTACCCCAGTGAAAGACTAGCCCCAGCTGTGCATCCCATTTCAACTGCCGTTTCTTTTTCCCAGCCCCCGCCACACAGCCGCGCACTCAGGCCTCCAAAGGCTGCCGCCCATCCGCCCGGGTCTCATCCCACAGTCCTCCAAGCCGAAAAGGACAACCAGGCACGAAAAAATGCGTTTTTGTGTTGGAAGGCCTTACTCACCTTAGTCCTGCCTCACAGTTTGACCCTGCAGAATATCCACAACAGCACACATTTTGAACTTTTGGAGCAGAAACTATTGTCCCGTTTTGCGGAGACTACCATTCTTCGGTACTGCGCTCAGTGTCTGGCCTTCTTCACGGCAGCGCAGGATTTGGGTAAGTCCATTTCAGCTCTCTCTCTCTCTCTCTGACCGATTTTGTGGATGTTATGCTATCGTTGCATTTGTCTCATTTGGAAGATGACGACTTGAATCCCCATTTCAATATGCTCAACCTCATTAAAGATGGTTATATAACCTCACAGATTTTCCCTTTCCAGATTTTTATAACCCAATCTTTGCCTGTTGGACATATTCCGAGCACCAGTTCAAGGAAAGCATCCCGTTGCCTTTGTTCTTTTTGGTGACATGGGAATCAGACATCATTTCCGCCAAGGGTTCCTTGCAACAACTCGTAATTAAAGGTGCTCTCCTGTTTTGTATTTGGTCGAGCCTCAGGTTCAGCGACGCTCAGCATATCGTCTGGTCCTCCTTCGCAGCGGATCCCCAGGCCCTTCGAGGCTCTAGCTATAGAACTAAAGTTTCCAGACGTGGCACGCCTTGTGGCCTGATTTGGACAGGGTTTTGCTCGCAGAATCACACACACAGTTGGTTGTGGCATTGGATGGCCATGCTAGACCAGATTTGGTCCGTCGCACGAGCACAGGGCATGCTTGACCAATCGGCTGCCCCAGATTTTTTTGTTCATGGAGCTCGACCCCAACTCATGCATCATTGGGCCCCTGTCATATCAACAGACTCTCGCCCAGCTTCGGCTATTCATGTACGAAAGTGCTCCAACATCCTGGTCAAACACAGTGGACATCTCCATGTTCACATTGCACAGCTTGAAAAATACATTCTTAAGCTTTGCCGCCCAACTTTCCGCTTCCCCTGACAGCCGTGCCGCCCAAGGCCATCATGCACACGGTTCCGTGGTCGTGTACTCCCGGGATGACGTTTTCCCTGCCCTTGCCCTCCAGGCACAAATTCGTGACGCCGTGCGCTCAGATTGGAGACCGATGGTTCCCCAACATCGCGGAACCCAATCTCCATTGCAGGCTCTGCCGTGTGTCTTAATTGACCTCATAGTCCCCTGTCCGCACCTTTTCCTTTGTTTGACATCTTTAAGCCTTTTGCAATCCGCTGCAAACTCCGTGTCCCCCGATCAAGTGGACGCACCAGATATCGAAATTGTAGCACCTGACCCTCCCGTCCGCGCTGCTTCACCCGAACCGCAGCCAGAGGATACGCCAGGCATCAGATTCATGTCCGCACCCACTTCCCGCATCTCGCATGTGATGGTTTATCGCAACCACTCACCCAAAGCAATCTGCGGGGCCTTGCTCGCGTTGCATTCCGCTATCACCAATTCAGTCCCAGAGGGTCACCGACCTTGCCTTAAAAAAGGCCGCGTTGCAGTGTTCGACCACTACCGCGAGTGAGAAAACAAGACCCACGAGTATTTTCTTTTTGCACTCTTTCAGTTCTCACTTGAACAGCACCCTTTTTTTGGTTTATCTACCATCCCCAAAATACAAGTTGACAACCCAATTTCTTGAAGGGAATGCCCGTTGCATCAGTTCCCGTGTTTTGTGTTTGGGACGTTTCCGTCAGAGAGCCCATGAGTGTAGTACATTTGTTCATCCTAGTCATGGGTTTACCAGTCAAGGGAACTGGGCTGACCCAAACAGTCTCATGGTGCTCAATCTGTATCTCGTGCAGCTTCATTTTCCACATGTTCCAGCTTCGAGGATCATTGTATTGCAGCTGTACATGGCTCCAGGCTATGGCGTTACGCATGTCGCTCATGGGCGTTTCTCACAATGATGACTGGTACTTAAGGAATCTGAACAGCCTTTCTCGTTGACAATCTGTTCATGCACTGCTCAGTCTCACATGTTTTCATGTTTATTTTCCCTTCTCTCACCCCGCCGTCTCCTCGGAGACCTCGGCCTCATGGTGGGAGACTCAGCATTTGATTCACACTGCAAAGAATGCAAAATCCCAGAGGACGTCATTCAGGTTTTGCAAAGCCATGACTTTGACATCCAGAGTTGTTCATTCATTGCCTTAGCCTTGTCAGACATATAGATGGGGCCCTTGTAGACCTTTTTGACACGAGCTCAGTTAGCATTGATCTCACTGTCCGCACCAAAGCCGCTTTGCGTCAGCTTTGGACTCGATGCCAGTCCTTGCAAACTAGCTCCGCACCCAATTCCGCCCCAGCCGCTTCCGCCTCGGGTTCCACCGCTGAATCCCCCGCGTGGCATGACGCTTTCCCTCCACGTTTGAAACCAGACACCCTGAAAGGTCTGAGGCAACTGTTTGAGGCACACTACCCATCAGAGCTCCTGGACATCGACAGCTTGCCGGGCCCCCGACTACAGCCAAGCTAGCAAACAGGAGTTCAGTTGGATCCCGTGGAAATTCCGCCTTTCGCAGCGAGAGCACGATGACCGTCAGCTTCAACGCCCCAACAAGCTCCCCCGGTTAGAGAACCTGTCCTTGCATGACGCCTTATTGGATGACGTCCCCAGCAGAGACATCCCCGCTCAGATGGGAGCCCCGCAATTGTAGAACATTCTCACGTTGGCTAGCGCCTCCTACTCCTTGGTTCAGGCAGCTCACCTACCACCCTCAAGCTGTACGTAAAGAAATTCATGAGCCTTGCCGCTGCACGTTTCGACCCTGAGTTGCACCTCCGTGCTCCAAACACCACTGAGCTTCAGGCTGCAGATCAAAAGATCTGGTACCGAATCTTTGAGCTCGTTAACACGAGAGGGATTCGTCGAAGTGCGCAGTGATTTAGACTCTTTGCTTCAGCCTCGAGCATCAATCCCCAAGGGCTTCGGTAAGGGCAACAAAGGAGGCATGCCCTGGCAGCTAAAGGGGGGCCAGAGTAAGGGCCCCGGGCCCCCAAACAATCTTCCACTTGGGTGGGCGAGATCACCAAATATGATCGAAAGTACACAATCTGCATGCGCTCTAACCAAGGGATGTGTTCGGATCCTCGGTGCCGGTATCTACACGTTTGTTCTATGCCTCAGAGCAATGGTCAGGCCTGTGAGGGCTCCCACTCAGCCCTGAAGCACACCGAAACTTCGCATTGAACGCTACCCTGTTAGGGGGGAAGGGGTGGCTGATCCGAATACCCCCACTGAGCCTGTTCTCGTAGACTCCCCATCACCCTCACTGCTCAGCCCGCCGCTAGCCGCGACCTCCAATTCAGGCCAGCGTGTCGTGCCTCCGATCGGCCCTGTCACGAAGGTTCCTGTCCGCCCTGTCTCACCGCCCACACCAGAGTTTCATCCATGTTTTTCAATCGACAGCGCCACAGAGCCCACGAAAATTTTTCTCGATTTGTGCTCTGGAACTCATAAACCATTGTCCCAAGCTTTGCATCAAAAAGGGCGGCAAACCTGCCCCATTGATATTTTGCTGTGTGACTCATGATCTCACCAATGACCTTTTTTTCGAACGTCTCTTGCGGTTATGCGCCTCAGGACTGTGTGCCTACACCGCAGCAGCCCCGTCATGTGCCGAGTTTTCACTGCTCAAGTCTCGTGCAGGAGGACCTTCACCGGTTAGGACCATAAAGTACCCCAGAGGCGTCCCCAACATGACCACAAGCGAACAGTCTCGATGGCAGCTCAGCCAGACGCTCCTGGAACGATGCGTGTCATGCCTGGAAGCCACATATGCGGCCGGAGGGCACGGCCATTTCGAACACCCACTCGACGCTTTGTCTTGGCAGGACCCGTGCCTCGCACAGTGGCAGCACGCGCTCATGGAACAAGACTTGGTTGTTTGCGACCAGCTATGCACCCTTAGCCATCCTTGCATCCCGGTGTAATCACCCCTCAGGTCATCCTTCCTTCACCAATCGCCAAGGTATGGATGGCCAGTGGGCAAGTCGCGACACTGCCGAATATCCAGAATCTCTGGCTCTGGCCTTTGCCGAAATCACTGCGCCACTGATGTCAACCGGTGCACCTTGTACAGTCCCAGCTTTGCTAGAGCAGATCCCTGTGAAGTCCCTCTCTCAGCCGCCACACACCCTCAATGATGGCGGGGGCTTGACCAGCACTGGGGACTGGTCAACATCTTTTCCACAACCGAATCGTTTCAAGAAGCTGCGCCAGGAATGGACGGACTTGATACTTCAGCAGCAACTGCACAAGCATTTGACGCAGCGACTGCGCAGCGCATCTTCTGACCCCCCTTTTGATGATGCCTTGGTCCACATTTTTCGGGACTCCCTGCAACGCTGCTTAACAGATGTTTCCCACTGGGATTGGAGTGTAGATCCAGACCAGCCTTTCTGTTTACACGCCATGCAAGCTCTCTCTGAGCTTATGCAGGGCCCAGACATTCACTTGTTTCCATCGCTTTTGGCAGGGGTTCCCACTGGGTTCAACCATGATATTCCACCATCCCATGTTTTCACAGCAAAGCATGATGCACCCTCCTTGCTGCAGCAATCTTTGTCCCAGCATTTCCTCAACTGGAAAAGCGCGGAGGACAATCCGGACATCACGAACTCGTTGCTTCAGGAAGAAATCCAGCAAATCTACAGGGGTGTACGAGTTTGAAGGCTCTCTGGAACAAGCTCAACAGCACTGGCCTTCCGGTGTCGCCCTCGGAAAGCTTGGCATCGCTTTCTCCGATAGTCGCGCTCCCCGCCAACACGGTTTGTGGAACCAATAAGTGTTGCCATGTTCCTGAAAAGCCATCCATGCCGTCGGCGCAAGATGTCGTGCATTCTTCCCCCTGCGCAATACAACAAGCCCCCAGTCTAGTTTTAGTCTCGATGCGAAGGCTGCGCACAAGCGAGTGCGTATCCATCCCTCAGAACAGGGACTTGCTGGCTTTACTTTCCAGAATCGTTTTTTCTTTTACAGGAATTGCCCTTTCGGAGCTGTGTTCAGCCAGCACTGCTTATTTCATGAGGTTATTTTCACGTCGCACGCTGTGTTTCTGTTCGTAGATGACTTCTTGCTCACTCAAAACTGTGACATCCTCCCAGTCTCTGCGGTCATGATTAGTATGCTGTGTTTGATTCTGAAGGTCCCCATTAGTTGGAAAATATGCACCCTAGGACCCCAAGTAGTTTGGATCGGTTGGCGTTTTGACTTGTCGGAAGGCCTCGTGTCTCTCCATCCAAATCAGAGACAAAAACTGTTACAACTGATCGACGATCTCTTGAAACATCGCAAAGTCTCTTAAAAAAACTTTGGAGCGCTTTATCGGCCTAAATATGTGGTGCACGGCCTTGTTTCCGCTGCTGCGTGCTCACATGCACTGGTTGTACGCCGACCTCTTTAACGGAACAGCCACCCTGTATAGTTGCGCCCCAGCAAACTGGTCCCAACTTCAGTCATGTTTGTCTCAGGATCTGCACTTCCTGGCCACACCTCCGGGAACCTCCATCGCTGCTATCAGTTCGTCATGTTCAAGTAAACACATTAAGAGACGTGCAGGAGGTGCCCATCACAGATCGGAGGATCTGGATGCGCGTTCATAATCCTTCTTCACCTAGTCGTAAGCTGAGCAACCATAGTGTGCACTATTTGACGTTTTTGTCAACATGGCTTCAAACCACCAATCCCATGGTGTCAATGCGGCCCAAACCTCGGGTCACAGATGTCTTGGCAGCGGATGCCTTTGCGCAAGGGGGTGAAGCAGGCATTGGTGGTTTTTGGAAAGGTCACCAGGGTCCTGCTCGATGGTTTTCTCTCCGCCTTTGCGCATCCGACCTTGAAGCAGTTGGTTTCACACCCCCGAAGGATCTGCAGAAAGAAATCTGCATGTTGGAAACGCTTGCGCAGGGTGTTCTTCTTCTCATGGTCGCGTCAGATTTGAGACATACCCGTCTAGCCTTGACCTTTCCAAGCTTCTCAGACAACACAGGAGCAGAAAGTGCAACTAACAACCTGTTTAGCACACACCCATCCATCGCCCGAGTTCTTGAGCAAATAGCTGTCGTCTCAAGCCGCCTCAATATTTTCCTAGATACCTCTCATATTCCCGGCACTCGAAATGAGGAAGCAGACGCCTTGAGCCGGTGGGCTGATGACGCAGTCACCGACCCACCTTTCGGTTTCACACGCGCGACCCGCTTCAAAGTCTCACTGCAGGATTTCTGGGCGGCGCACACCGAACCGGTTTTGTACCCCCCGCAAACAGCGTGCAGATGGTGAGCCTCCTCTCCAAGGGGAGAATCAACGCTCACCACTCCTCTCCTCTTTTCGGTATGCCTGAATCCACCACACTTTTGGGGTTCTCTTGAGCGGTTGATTCATTAATGCTTTTGGGTGGAAATTCTCACTGAATCAACTTCACGCATACTCAGGCAATCCAAAAGAGGGCGAGCTGCGGAGGTCTTCCGAGCTGATCATGTTTGGAGTGCGGAGTGAACGGTCCATGTGTTTCTCATGGCTGTTTGGTCGAACCCGAACATGTTGCTTTTTGCTTTGGTTCAAGCACTCCAAACATGCGGAGAGCGGGGGCAAGCAGAAACCCCACCCTCCTCGACCCTATCTCATTGCTGATGGGGTGGAAATTCTCACTGAATCAACTTCACGCATACTCAGGCAATCCAAAAGAGGGCGAGCTGCGGAGGTCTTCCGAGCTGATCATGTTTGGAGTGCGGAGTGAACCAGTTGGAACCGTTGCCCGCTGTACATACACATACATGAACATATGCGTGTATGTGTAACATTGTACACTGTACGTATGCCAAACTCTGTCTTGCACAGCTCCGCAAAAAACTGGAGCCACGTGAAAATTCGACAACCTTGCGATTGAAAATGCGGGTGGGGGGACAAACACGACCCGTATCAAAACGCCAAGAGCTGCCCGATGAAATCCCGACCCCAGTCATACTTTGCTTCCGCAATTCTTTTTGTTTTTTCAAAGTTGACCTGAGGAACGCGCTGGATTTTTTGGGTTTGCAGGACCAACCACAGGAATTGAGTCAAAACTACCCAGCCCCATGTCCTGAGCTGGTTTGTTGGCCAGCGGTTCTGCAGCAAGTCTTCTTTTGGGCCAGCAACCTGCGTTTATGCGGGGTCCGACTGGCCGCCTTTGTTCAACAGGTTGTTATTTTTTCCGATGCCTATTTGGGGGCGGGTGCGACAAACCCTTGCAGTGCACTGCGCACAATTTTTTCGTTTGTGGCGATGCAAATTTTGGCTCAGGGGTTCGGTCCGTTGTCAGCGTGGATTCATGACCAACCGTCCTCCGGCGCCTGGAACTTATGATCCGAGAGATTGGAAATGTCCGAATTGCAAGACATTGAACTTCAAGAAACGCAAGAACTGCTTATCGTGTGCAAATGAGCGGCCTCCACAAACTCGCGAGCAAGTAATGCCTGACTGGCGAACTGGCAAGAAGGATTGCGGCATCAATGTTAATGCTGACTGGACTTGCCGCCCCTGTGGCAGATTCAATCTTGCTTGTGACAGATTTTGCTTGGCTTGCGACTGACCGAATTTAAAAAATGTTTTCTTTTTATTTTCGATGTGTATATGCGTATGATTTTGCCTATTGCGGGTTTCATTTGGCAGTCAGATGCGCGGTACTGGCACTGGCAAGGTAAGAAAGAAAATCCGAGCTGGGTTGAAATCGTTACAACAGCTGAAGGAAGGTCTGGCCGCCTTGGTGGTCACTTTGACAGACCAGATCCGGATGATTCTTGGATCATATCGAATTGCATCTTTGCAATTCCCTCTGTAGCCAAGGGGGCCGGCTATACATCAAACCTGCCAAAGGACCAATGTGGGTGGCAATGCAGTCATGCAGCCATGCACGTGCAGTAAATAGCAAAAACCTTGTCCTGTCGTTCAGCGCGCGCATGTCAGACTTTATGGCGAGGAAATCCGAACATTATTCATGTATGGTTTGAGTTCTGCCGCATTGTAGTTCATGTGTTCATTTCATGTGGGTGGCAGAAGCACGATGCAGTCAGCAAATTATGCAAATGAAGACTCTTCATTTAACGACCCTCATATTATATCCACCCAAAACACCGGCCAAGAGAACTTTAGTTGGATTTCCAGCCGGTGTCGCTTGCGGAGCCACAGTTGGTAAAGGTTGTCAGTGAAACGGCATGAAAGTAATGCGTACTGCATATTGTATACCATGTATCAAATAGCGACACCAAATGGCATGGTTTTGGTTGCAAATTGGCTTGTGCGCGTTCGTGGTGACTTGTGATGATCTTTGTGATGGTCCGGTGTCTGACAGTTTGCCACGGCTTTGCAGTGTTTTTGTGGCCTGCTTTGTGGCGAGCTGTGACTGGGTGGTTCGGGCGTTTGTCATAGGACGCATATTTTTGCGTCCCTTCGGCACTGTTCTGCGAGTTGTGTGGTAGTGATGGATGAACCTAACCCCTTTCAGTGTGACTTGAAGCAGACGGGCAGGGGCGGTGGTTAACATTTGCGACTCCTTGTGTTTGTGTATGTGTGTGCATTTCTTTTTGGTTGGTTTCTATTTTTGGGTTTGTTTTGTCTTGGCTTGTTTTGTTTTGTGATGATTTTGTTGTTTGCTGGCTCCTGAACTCTTATGTAAAAATTGTGCTGCTACTGGTTTCAGAAAAGCACCTTAGGAACCGAAGAAAGAATGGAACTCAGATGATGAGGAGGTGGACGAGTTTGGCCGGAAAAAACGTAGAGGACTGGGAGCAAACCATTGGTGGGTTTGGCAGGTTGGTTAAAGGTCAGACTATTTTTCTTTAGGGCAACTGTTGTGTCAGGACGGCCAAACATCAGCATTACGCAACTAACACGAAACGTCGCGGTGCTACACCACAAGTCCATCAAAAAATCCCATCCCATAAGATCCGGTTGAAGCCTGTACAATTCTTATGTAGCTCCTAGCTGTTTGGCCAAGACATTTCGTTCACTGATGGATTTGCAGCGGCAGCTAGCACTTCCCATCAGCGAGACGAATCACACACTTACAGAAATGCGTACTGGCTCGAAAGCGGTTGCCACACGCCGGCCTAGGTAGCCATTTCCTAAGGGTACAGGTGAAGAAAACCTGAAAAGAAGTGGAGGTCCATCAATGTTCAAAGGCCATCAAACCAAAGACTCCAACGATCATGCGACAGGTTGACGACGTTCGCGCATGACTGCAAGTGCATTAGCACTTTATCGCAACCTGAGAAGACCTGCAAACAGCCTGAGCCAGGGCGGACCACTAGTGTCAATGTGTTCATCATCTTCTCGCAGGTACGTGCAATCTGCGTCCAGATTGCATATCCCAATCATTGAGCGGTGATTTCAAGAATGCTCACCGCTCCCCTGCCAAGAGAAAAGCAAAACAGTCCAAAGGGAACGTGACTCTAGAGGGGACACACTCCGGAGGCGTCCTTTTCTATTAGACATGGCGGGTGGAGCGGGGATTGGTGGAGGAGGAATCATCACTCTAAGTTCCCGACAGGTTCCAACGAGCCTTCAAAATACTTTGACCGCTATGGTCACCCTGTGCTCTGCCAAAGTGGCTGGCTGCTTGGACCGCTGCGGTCACGTAAGGGCATGAGCCAGCTTGGGATTCAATACTTCGTCAAGTCTTGGCAAATAACTTTGGCCTAAGCCTACTTTGTCCGCTACGGACTACTTTGGTCCCGGGCGCAGGGACGAAGACAAACCCCCGTTCGACGGGTCCACAGGGGCCACTCCTCGGGCACCCCGGGCTCTCACGAGGAGAGACACACTTATAGAAATGCGTGCTGACTCGAAAGCGGTTGCCACATGCCGGCCTAGGTAACCATTTCCTGAGGGTACAGGTGAAGAAAACCTGAAAAGAAGTGGAGGCCCATCAATGTTCAAAGACCGCCAAACCAAAGACTACAACGATCACGCGACAGGTTGACGACGTTCGTGCATGACTGCAAGTGCATTAGCACTTTATCGCAACCTGAGAAGACCTGCAAACAGCCTGAGCCAGGGCGGACCACTAGTGTCAATGTGTTCATCATCTTCTCGCAGGTACGTGCAATCTGCGTCCGGATTGCATATCACAGCAAACTTGAAGTGTCTTCGTTGAGCGGTGACTTCAAGAATGCCCACCGCTCCCCTGCTAAGAGAAAACAAAGCAGTCCAAAAGGAACCTCGTGACTGCAGAGGGGACACGCACATATATTGTCGCCACTTGTTGCTGCAGGAGCACTCAAAGGCAGTGACAAGCAGAAAGCGGCGCTCGAGAGATTGCGGAGGCCAGATGGGCCCAAGCATGGCTTACATTTTTTGCACGCCACATGCAGGAGGACTGGCCGAGCTACATCAAGAAGTCGCTCCAGATAATGACTCCAGCCAGTTTCAGCCTCGTTGTTCTGTAGGTTGGTGCGGAGGCTGAAATGCTCAGGGAAAAATGTTTTTTGACCCATGGCTTAAGAACTCTGAGTTCAAGCAGGCTTGGATTGATGCACCGTGCTTGTTGTGCATTGTGCTGTGATTTTGATTTACATATGGCTCAAATCGGCAATTCCGGAGAAGCAGGGACTCACGAGACAGCACGATTCCCCAACCACATCAGGCCGTATTGACTTTATGCGGCCAGCTTTTGCAGGTTAAGTAACAATAGCAATAGCATAGTGAGAATTCTTGCAACCGCCGCAATGGAATCATTCAGTGGAGGAGCCGCACTTCCAAGAATTGTACAGTCTGTGCGACACTGTGCTGTCTCTGGTGTGCCAGTCCACCAGATCGGCCCTTGGAGACATCATTGTCCCGGCCGTAGCCTGAGAAGGTTGCATGCCTACCCTGGCTGCATTACCAGCCTCATCGCTTGTTTGGTGAGTTCCAGCAAAGTGTCCCGGCGCGTAAGGGTGACACCGAAGATTGGGAACCATGTTGCATCTTTGAAAGCGGGTCCGGCAGATTTGCCGCACTATTTTCCGAGAAATATAGACTTGTCAAAAGTTGATGATTCATTGGATGCGGAGGTGGCTTCAGATGATGATATTTGTGAGCTAATTGGATACGACCTAGGTGAGGGCTTGTCTGGAGAAATCAGTGAACCATTCACTGAAAATGAGCTTCTGGAAGCATATACGGCTAGCGGTTTTTACTCTGCAAAGAGAGCTCGGCAGAAAGCTGCCATGTGGTTGATAGGCCCTAGTGCATGTGGAAAGTCAACGTTGGCACCAAAAGCTGCACAATGGGCTGGCATGGATATTGAGGGCTATGTGACAATTGATGGTGAAGCTTTCCGGGATGCGCATCAAGGCTACCAGAAGGCCATCAGCGAAGGGCATCAACACGGATGTGTTTGGTGGAATGCCTACCTCGGAATTCGCGAAAACATCAATGAGGAGAAGCAACAACTTCTGGACAGAGCCAAGCAGGATGGCAAGAATTTGATGATTCCGAGCACCTGCCTCCGCCGGTCACAATGCGTCGATGTGGCAGAGGACTTGGTGCAAGCAGGCTATGAGATACATGTAGTTGGCGTTTTTGGAGACAAGGGCACCATCGTGGAACGAGGACGGAAAAGAGCATCCAACCAGGGTAAGCGATATGACCCTAGAGAGTTTGAGCTTGCTTTGAAGATGTTTGCACCCATGCTTCGGCTGTGCACGGGGATGTGGAGAATGGTGTGCACAACGGACGCGCCGTCATCGCAGAAACAATTTGGAGGAAAGGCTCCTTTGACAGAGAACGACATTGAACGAATTTGCAAAGATGTCTTTTCTATGTATACTGAGGCTGATGTTGCATGCAGCTGATTAGAGCTAACAGCTGAGCTGTGTCATTTTCCAATTTGGATGTGGATTGCAGTAATGCAACTCGCATGGCTTTGAGCGGCAAGGGCTTAATCACCCATGTCCCGTAAAGCCCAGCAAAACTCTTTCAAAGAATTGTCGAATGACGAAGTCGATGCTTCTGTCATTTTTTGTCCTTCCTCCTGGGAAACTTCCGCACAGGCGGCGGCGCAAAAAGACTTTTGAGTTTCTTCACCCTCATGGTTTGCGCAGCGTATTTGTACAAGCCACTATGCTACATTGTTGTTTTGTTTCGGCTCATGGTGACGGTGGCTTAGGAAGAATCATGTGAACATGTTGCACATGGTGGCATGCAAGTGCTAGGTGCAGTTGGATCTTTTCTGTTCAATCCACCACTTTGTGTAGGACATTCTTGCAGCCCGCGGTTGTGAAATACATGCATGATACCAGAACAAGTGGGGTCCTTCAACTCAGTTGCACGGAGATCCTCCAATGATTCCAATGTCATGATGCTGGGCGACACAAGCGAATCATCCTCACTTCGCGCCCTTGGTGTCAAGGTTTGTGATGCAACTGACGTCGAAGGCAAGGTGGTCGACAGCTGCGATGCAAAGCTCGAATTGGCAACACGATCCTCAGAGCTTGCAAAACTGGATCGTCAGATCGATGCCTTGCAAAAGCAGCCATCAGAAGCCTTGGCCAAAGCAATGAAAAACAAAGAAATCTTGGAGAAGGAAATGCAGGAGTTGCGTCAAGTTGCCACCGCTGACTGGGGCAGCCAGCTAGAAGCATCAAGTGGCATTGCATTTGATCTAGATACTGCAGAGACAGACCCCGTTGATGAGGCTCGTGCTGTTTGTTGTGTTGTGTAAGATTCTATTTGCAGCGAAACTTGCGTTTGTTTGTCTCTATGGCCGGCTTTTTGTCCTTTTACATTCATTGTACCAGGTCCAAATATGTCATGTATGCCCGTTTCATGCAGACAATGCATTGACCACATTAACACACATACAAGCTCAGACACGATCGCATTTTCGCATTTGCACATTTTTACATCTCATCTCACACTTTGACATCCGTACATATCCAGACATGCGGACCTTCGCATCTGCACATCTCTCTCTCCTTTCCTTTTCCTTTCGCTCTTTTTTTCTTTTCCTTTCGTTTTTGTTCTTTTCCTTTCTTTTCGTTTTTCTTTTCGTTGCGGTTCTTTTCTTTTTGTTTCGTTTCTTTTCTTTTCCTTCCGTTTCCTTTCTTGCTTTTCTTTTCCATTTCTTTTCAATTTGTATTCTTTCAATTCTTTCTCTCTATCTTTTTTGTTCCCCAAACAGTGTGGGCACACTGAGGGGTTCCTACGCTAGTGGAAAGGCAGCTGATGCTTAGATCGCTGAAGCGCGCGGGCATGTGCGACTGATTCGCTGCTATTTACAGTACATTCATGACTCTCGGCATCGTCCATGTGCATTTCGACTGCGCAGGCTCGCTGAATCTGGGTGTCTGCGGCGGGTGCTTCTAACGACTGCGCTCTCGTTGTGGTGCCGTGCGCATTTTCGTACATGGTGGTGACTTTTCGTGGCAGGTGCAAGGGAAACCTCGTGCTTTGGTGCTCCAAAGTCGACTTTTCGTGACAGGTACAAGAGATCCGAGCTGTTTGACTTCGAAATGGAATTTTCGTGGCAGGTGCAGCACTTTGGACATGGTGGTGATGGTCGAGGAGCTCAGATTTCGTGACAGGTGCAGTGAATCGTGACTTTTGGACATGTGGCTCGTTTGCAGACTTCGTGGCAGGCACAGCACTCTGTGACCCTCGATGTGCAGATTTCGTGGCAGGTGCAGCACTTGGTGAATACCTCGAAGTGCAGATTTCGTGACAGGTACAGCACTTTGTGAACCTGGAAGTGCAGATTTCGTGGCAGGTGCAGCACTTTTTCTTTCTGTCTCTCTCTTTCTCTCTTTTTTCCCCAAACAGTTTACTGTTGGGGTTCTATCTTAGAAAGAAAAGAGCTGGCCACACTCACTGGCCGCGCCCCTGAACTCTGTGGCTGGGCTCTGGTGGCTGGGCTCTGTGGCTG
>CAXAMN010000336.1:1701763-1734980 GCA_963970005.1 Durusdinium trenchii
TCTTGGCCGCGCCCCTGAACTCTGTCAACTCTGTGGCTGGGCTCTGTAGCTGGGCCTTGTCCTCCTCTTGTCCTCCTCTGGCCGCGCTTCTGAAGTCTGTCAACTCTGTGGCTGGGCCTTGTCCTCCTCTTGTCCTCCTCTTGGCCACGCCCCTGAGCTCTGTCAACTCTGTGGCTGGGCTCTGTGGCTGGGCCTTGTCCTCCTCTTGGCCGCGCCCCTGAAGTCTGTCAACTCTGTGGCTCGGCTCTGTGGCTGGGCTCTGTGGCTGGGCCTTGTCAGATAAAGAAAGAAAGAAAGAAAAGAAACGAAACGAAAAGAAAAGAAAAGAAAGAAAAGAAAGAAAGAAAGAAAGAAAGACAGAAAGAAAGAAAGAGAGCTCGCGCTGCGCGTGCTCTGGATGGCGTGTCACGCTCCAGAAAGCCGCGCTCAGAGCGCGCTGCGCAGAGAGAAAGACAGAGAAAGAAACACTTAAAGAGAATGAGCGAGAGAGAGAGAGAGAGAGATGGAGAGAGAGCAGGGCGAGCGCGCGCGCTCTGAAATATGCTCCAGAAAGGCGCGCTCAGGGCGCGCTCTGCAGAGAGAAAGACAGAGAAAGTGAAATTTTAAAGAGAAAGGGAGAGACAGAGAGAGAGAGAGAGAGAGAGAGAAGGAAAGAGAGCAGGGCGCACGCTCGTGTGCTATGGACGGCGCGCTCGCGCGCGCTCTGAAATACGCTTCAGAAAGGCAGAAAGAGAGAGAGAGAGAGAGAGAGAGAGGAGGAAAGAGAGCAGGGCGAGCGCGCGCTACGGACGGCGCGCTCGCGCGCGCTCTGAAATACGCCCCAGAAAGGCGCCCTCAGGGCGCGCTCTGCAGAGGGAATGGCAGAGAAAGAGAAACTTAAAGAGAAAGAAAGAGAGAGAGAGAGAGAGAGAGAGAGAAGGAAAGAGAGCAGGGCGAGCGCGCTCTTATGCTATGGACGAGCTCGCAGAAATACGCTCTAGAAAGACGCGCTCAGGGCGCGCTCTGCAGAGAGAAAGACAGAGAAAGAGAAACTTAAAGAGAGAGAGAGAGAGAGAGAGAAGGATAGAGACCAAGGCGAGTGCGCGCGCGCTCGTGTGCTATGGACGGCGCACTCGCGCAATACGCTCCAGAAAGGCGCGCGCGCAGAGAGAGAGAGAGAGAGAGAGAGAGAGAGACAGAAAGAAAGAAAGAAAGCAAGCAAGCAAGCAAGCAAAAAAGCAAGCAAGCAAGGAAGGAAGGAAGGAAGGAAGAAAGAAAGAAAGAAAAAAAGAAAGAAAGAAAGAAAGAAAGAAAGAAAGAAAGAAAGAAAGAAATATATAAAGATATAAAGATATAAAGAAAGAAAGACAGCAGGGCGAGCGCGTGCGCTTGTGTGCTATGGACGGGCGCGCTCACGCTCCACGCAGTCAGAGCGCGTGCAAAGAGAAAGACAGAGAAAGAAACACTTAGAAAGAGGGAGAGAGAGAGAGAGAGAGCAGGGCGAGCGCGCGCGTGCTCGTGCGCTATGGACGGGTTACTGGGCTCTTGTCCTCCTCTTGTCCTCTGTGCTGGGCTCTGTGGCTGGGCCTTGTCCTCTTGTTGTCCTCCTCTTGTTGCCCTCCTCTCGTCCTTGTTTTGGCCGCGCCCCTGAACTCTGTGGCTGGGCTCTGTGGCCCGGCTCTGTGTCCGGGTCTTGTCCTCCTCTTGTCCTTGTCTTGGCCGCGGAACTCTGTGGCTGGTCTCTGTGGCCCGGCTTACTGGAGAGGAGTGTGGCCGAACAAATAGCGATGTCAATGCCGACAAAAATTCATTAATGAAGCAGTTTGCTCTTGCGGTGAAAGTAGGGCGTACCAAGAAATCGATTTTTGACTGATATTGGTCTAAACGAATCGTTTTGAAGCTGTTTGGGGTCTATGCTTGTATAATTTCTCTCCTTTTGGGCTCGGTTCTTTTCTGCTTCAAAATTCTGCAACCTCTTGGTCAAAAGCGGCTTTCTCAAGTCCTCTCACTTCAAGCTTTCAGCTCGACGAGGATCTCAGGAAATCAAGTCGCGTCTTTTTTATTGCGGCCGACGCTGGTGGCGCACCCAAGCCTGCCGTTCGCCAGCACAGCATCCAGACCTGTGACTTTCAGGGAGAACTTGCATTCAACACGGGCGGCAGCGCTCTGAGCAATCTTCTGCTTGGCACTCTTCTGGCTGATTTGGGCCCTGGACTTGCTACACTTCAACAAGCTGCCATGCTTCTGCCATCGATGCCCTGCCATGCCATCCAAGGTTGGAGTGCCATCCAGCATGCTCTGAATCAGCTCCTCTCGCCCTGGTTCCGGTGCTCCATTGCATCCTTAGTGATGATCTCTTGATGCGTGGAGCGTCGTTTGATGTGTCTATGGCAGGCTTCATAGCCAGAGTTCTCCGGATTGAGGAAGCATCGACCCTTGTGCCTGTTTTGATTGTTTTGGAAGGCTGCTTCATGTCCTGCTTGAGAGCCAGTGACTTCTCATCCGAGTTCATGAAGTGCTTGCTGTCGCATGTGCATGTATCCTCCGCGCTGCACTCCCATAAATCAATTGATGCTCAGCATCAAGCTTCTTGAGCTCAATCTCTTGTGCCTCTGGCTGGCTCCTCAATTCAGCAAGTTGCTGGGCATATCGGTGCTGAACCCATCCTTGAGCCCCATCGCCTGCCGTAGCTAACTTCTTTCACGAAGGCCACAATGGCCGTAATAACACGACGTCGTTTGAGTCTTTGTTTGGGTGGATGGGAGGGCTGAGATTTATTCCCCAAACAGCTTTGCTGTGAGTGGTTCTCAATTCTTGCATAGAAACGATTCTGGGCCAAGATGATTCCCGCCCTTTGTCCCCCCTTGTCTCCCATGGCGTATCTGGACGCTGGGCTGGGATGATTTGCTTTGTCTCCCTTCGTCTCCCCTTGTCTCCCATGGCGTATCTGGATGCTGGGCTGAGATGATTATGTCTCCCTTTGCCTCCCCTTGTCTCCCATGGCGTGTCTGGATGCTGGGCTGAGATGATTCCCTTTGTCTGTCTTTGAGCCCTTTGTCTCCCATGGCGTGTCTGGCTGCTGGGCTGAGATGATTTTGTCTCCCTTCATCTCCCCTTGTCTCCCATGGCGTGTCTTGTCTTCCTTTGTCTCCCATCACGTGTCTGGATGCTGGGCTGGGATCACTTTGCTGTGTCCCTCCTTGTCCCGGGCATGTCTAAATGCTGGGCTGATATGATTTTGCTTTGTCCGCCTTTGTCTCCATGGCATGTCTGGATGCTGGGCTGAGACGATTTGCTTTGTTTCCCTTCGTCTCCCTTGTCTCGCATGGCGTGTCTGGATGCTGGGCTGACATGACTTTGCGTTGTCTCCGTCTGGATGCTGGGCTGAGATGATTTTGCTTTGTCTCCCTTCGTCTCCCCCTTCTCTCCCTGGCGTGTCTGGATGCTGGTCTCCCATGGCATGTCTGGATGCTGGGCGGAGATTTGGCGCCAGGAATGGGTCGGCCAAAAAAGAAAACCGCTCCTGTTTGGGGTCGATCTGGTGTAATTTGATGGTGTCCATTTTGGCTCATGGGCACCATCATCCCCTTCTATCGAATACTGGGCGGTTCTCGATGGTTGGTCGAGCATTGCGGATGCAGCAATGTGGGCTGGGTTGGAGAGTGGCCTCGTTAGGTGCGTTGGTCGACAGTTGGGGGACCCCCCAGTTCATGTCATTGGGAGTGTTGGCAGTTATCCCAACGGAAGTGTTTGAACAATCGTTGTTGAAGGCCACCCGCTGTGATCGGCGCATGTCGGAGACTGAGAAAGCACAGCGCAATGGAGGTTGCTGATGAGCGCAGTCAGGTGAAGTATGGTGGAACGTCAATTTTCCCACCGGCGGCCCCCAGCGTGACGGCCACCGTCCACTCCCAGTCCTGCAAAGCTCAAGCTCAAGATGGGCCAGAGCATAGATCAGGTTTGCGACTTTGAGGTGGATATGCTCCCAGGCAGCACGTTGCGACAGATGAGGTCAAGGTTTGTGGCCATCGAGCCCTTTGGACGAAGTTACAAATACCCAGTTGACATGTCATTATCACAAGATGGGGAGTAGCCAAACACCATTTGTGGATATGGCTGCGTGGGGGCCCCATGGTGAACGGATTGCGCGGGCCATGCGTTTCGTGAGCCAGCAGTAGTGGGACGGTCAGTGAAGGGAATGGTGCCGCCAGCCCCACAAATCAATAGACTGCCCACATCATCCAGCAAGGACAAGGGCAAGGGCAAGGCGCGGCAAGTCGGGTGGAGGCCCACCCAAGAAACAGCGTCACGTGTGAAGCCAGAGCCACTCAGGCTGTGGAGAGGGGAGGCTTGCGCTTCCATAGCTTCGGTGAATTCCGTGTTTGAGGTCGTAGCGCAAGAGGAACAAATTTGTTGTGCAACAAAACCTTTTCAGAGTTGAAGAAGAAAGTGAAGGCACGGCAGGTGCGCTGGCTGCATATGGCCCCACCATGCAAAACCTTTTCCAAGGGCGCGTCGAAGAGATAGATTTGCAAAGGTCGCGAGATTGAAGCCCACCAATGTCCAGCGGACCTGGCCGGAAAGCGCAAAGAATGCTAGCATTTGACCTTTAAAAAGGACCGTCGACCCGAGGTGCTGTTTTCTAAAAAGGCCAGGGTGGAAAAGGAGAATGAGGAATGCGTTGGAGCTTGGACAGCAGTCGACAGGTTACCAGGTTGGGTCAGAGTTGGCCGCGTGGTGTGGAGAGCCCTTCTTGGAACAGGTTTCAAACTTTTCTAAAAAGGCCAGGGTGGAAAAGGAGAATGAGGAATGCGTTGGAGCTTGGACAGCAGTCGACAGGTTACCAGGTTGGGTCAGAGTTGGCCGCGTGGTGTGGAGAGTCCTTCTTGGAACAGGTTTCAAACTTGGCTGATTGGCTAGTTGAGTAGTGAGTGACAAGAAGCTGGAGAATTGGCGCGAGGTTGATTGGTTGAGGACCAAGTTAGCAAACATCTTCAATTGCGAGAACCATGAGCGTGGGCTCTGAGGAGAGCGGAGATCCGGACGCTGAGGGCGCCCCGCGTCTTCCCATTGTTAGATGAGACCAAGTGGGAGGAGTGTGGACGAGCGCATTGACGAGCAGGAGGGCCTTGCCCCGCTTGAAAGACGCGTTGGAAATGTGCTGATGCTGCTGGAAATCAAAGAGCCCTATGAGCAGGTGAGGTTCATGAACTTGGAAGTCTCAGATGTGAAGGAGGAACGGAGGTTCCTGGCAGGTACTGCCCTCGGAGGTTTCTTCGTGTAAAGGACAGTGTTGTTTGGAGTTCGCGCTGGCCCGTTGGTATGGGCCACGTCTCAACATTGATAGCCAGATCAACACAAGCGTTGTACCACAAGGACAGATGCAGGTTGCAAGTGTTTGTATAGTTATAGTTTGTGGATGACCCCTTGATGGTTGCAAGGGGAACTCAGGCACAGTTGTTGAGCGTGTTCAACATTGCTTTGATGTGGTGGCTTACATTGGAGCTTCGCATTGCGTGGCACAGAGGCTGCATAGGCAAGGAGGTTGAATGGATAGGCGCCAAGATCCAGCTGGAAGATGAGAACCTGTTTGTCAAGGTCACCGTCACACAAACAAAGCTGGAAGAGTGGAGAGCCTTAGCTAAGGCCTTGGATGCAAAATTTACTGGCAAGATGTCTTGGGCGTCAGGCTCCTTTGTACAGCTCAAACCCTTTGTGCACACGTTGATGCTGTTACAAACCAAAGAAGTTGAGTGGTCAGGCCACAGTATATCACAGACAGGTTGAGCCTGCGCTGAGGTGGAGACAAAAGTTTCTGGAACAGTGTGGGCGGGTGAAGCTGGAGCATGTGATACAGGCGCGCGCCAGACATCGCTGCTTCCTCGACTTCTTGGTGGACGCATCACCTTGGGGAGGCGGGGCGGTGAGACTTCAATCGGGCCAGTCCGTGGAGACAATGGCTTTGGTTTCGCAAGAAGACGAGGCCAAACTTGGCACCAAGATTGGCGATGCTGGCTCACAGGCCATATGGGAGGCCTACATGATGTTGCGCTGCTTGTGGGTGTGGCTTGACCAAGATGGTTGGGGCTACAGGCTTTCAGTGCTCTTGCGAAGAGAGCCACAGTGTCACCTCTGTTGAATGTCGTGACAAAAGAAATGGCGCTTGGCTCTCCATCATGCAGCGTTGGAGGCAGTGCATCTCTACCCAGGACAATAGGTGGGCCGACGATTCCTGCAGCGCCCGCCAGAGATGCAACACGCGCTTCCAAAGTGGCATGAGCTGTGAAGGGTGAGGGAAGCGTTGGGACTTCACATCTGAGGACGGCAGGGGGAGAGAACCAGGGTGTCTGAGATAGTGTTGTAGCGTGCCGTTCTCGGATTCGTACGAATCGCCATTGCAGCCACGTCGCCATGTGAGGCAACCGCCTGGTCGATCAAGACCAAGCATCAGACCGTGCGGGGGGATCACATTCGTTTTGAGATTCTTTGTCATGTCGTGGTTGGTTGACTTGGCTTGTCGTGTCGGCGGTCGGTTCGAAAGTGCCGGGCCTGCAGGTCAGGCCGGAACAGGGGGCTAGATATCAACCGCCCCATCCTATGGCACTTCGAAGACAGCACTT
The DNA here is from genome assembly GCA_963970005.1 of Durusdinium trenchii. Taxonomy (NCBI): domain Eukaryota; class Dinophyceae; order Suessiales; family Symbiodiniaceae; genus Durusdinium; species Durusdinium trenchii. The sequence continues at coordinate 1,708,363 of CAXAMN010000336.1, forward strand.
CTGACTTCAGCGTCACGCATTGAGTGTCAACACACAGTGCAACTGACGCAAGCCACCGGCTGCGAATTTTGTGATGCGGGGCCCTTCCATGAAACCTGTCAGGGCACTCATATATGCCCGCCCTCTCCTTCCCGTTGGGGAGAGGACACAGACTCTGACCGGGAGGAGGATGACGAGGAAGATGGTGACTGGTAAGTGGTCGTAGACAACAGTGGAAGAGGGGATCATGGAATCCCTTCTCAAAGCAAGGCAAATTGGCAGAGCAGCTGGGAACCACCGGGTTCGGCCAGCAACATCAAAGAAGCGCTGGAGGACCAGATCTGTTGAAGAAAGCGTTGGTGACTTTCACAAGTTCGCGGCCTCCAACTTGGCCTCCACACAGGCCACAGCGCACTGGTGGGAAGGCAAAGCACAGTTCTTGGGAGTGACCGATAGGCCTGGCAGGGGCGCGTTTGAAGGTGGGCCAACACGGCTCTGCAGTACTTGTTTGCAATGAAGCGTGAGCGCCTCACCCAGGGGGCAGAGTGGACGTTGAACCTTGCTGTCAGAGATCAGGTGCTGCGTGAGAGGAATGGGTGCTGACAAGCAGTGTCAAGCTCCATGGGTTGTGTGATGCCCTTCGATGTGTTCTTATTGTTTTCCATGTTCGCACGCAAGATTACGGCCCGCTGCTAGTCACCAAGCAGCACAAGGTTCCACCCACGAAATCAGGTATGGTGAAAACGTTTCGAAGAGTGGCAATGGCCATGGGCTACGCCGAAGAAGACTGCCAGCCATCAAGATGTGGCGCTTTACACGATACAATTATTTTGCAGCGGGGGGGTGACACGATTTTGCGCTACCTGAGGGATGTGCATTTGGAAGGTTCGGAAGGCTGTCTAAGAGTATGACCAGAGGAAGTTGAAGCTTACCCCTGGTGAGAAGTCCAGGAAGAAGATGGACAAATCCATTGTGGAGGGCGTGGAGGCCACAAGCTCAGAGTTGATGAAAGGAACCACAGAAGCCCGAGATGAGATCCTGCAGGTTCTTGCTGAACTCAAGGAGACAGACATGTCAGCCAAATAGACTGAGGTGAGGAGTTGTCTTGTCGCTTTCTCCCACCGTGTGTGCAGACTTTGAGTACCCGTAGCTGTGATGAGTTCAGACATTTGACTGATTTCAAATTTTGGAATGAAATCCCTGATCCCAGTAAGAACTTCCGCTCGCGTGTGCAAGAGTGCTGGATGCTTGAGTTGGCTGAACGCTATGCCAAGGCGTTGTGAGACCAGCTACAGGAAGCAAAATAGTCCCACTTAGCTGCGTGAGGGGGGTGAGGTGGAGAATATACATCCAACCGGGAGTTATGGGGAGCGCTGCCAGGTATTGGCAGCAGCTGGGCCTTACACACGCCTGAGAACAGTTGGGGTGAGGTGGGTAGGGAGAACTTTTCTTTCTTTAGACGTATGCAACGATTTGTTGCGAAGGCCACAGTGGCCGTAATAACACGAAGTCGTTCAAGTCTTTGTTTGGGTGGATGGGAGGGTTGAGATTTATGTGGTGGTGTCCATTTTAGCTCAAGGCCATGTGGGCACCATCATCCTCCTCCATCAGAATCTCGCCCACCCTTGGTTTCACTGCCCTGTTGTAGCTTCAGAGGGGGGCGAGGTGGAGAGTGGCCTCCAGCATCCAAAGGCATCCATCCGGCTGGACGCTCTTACTGGTCCACTGCTGGGAAGGCAGGACTTTACACACGCCTGAGAAAAGTTGGACGAGGTGGGTAGGGAGAACTTGTCTTTCTGTCTGTCTGTCTGTCTTGCTTGCTTGCTTGCTTGCTTGCTTGTTTTTTTTTTCCTTCTTTCTTGGTATGCGACGATTTGTTAATGGTGCCAAGGTTACCGCGGTTACCGTGCAAACCCACAGTTATCGCTGACCGCCCCGCAGCCTGGTTCACCACACCCCGCTGATGTGTACCAAGAACCGCCATACGCTCGTGCCTGGTGCCGCTGACCAGTGGCAACGGCAGTGCAGAAACCACCCACGCTCCTTGCCAATGGCCCACCCACCAAACCAATCACCCAGCGTCGAAGGTCAGGATCTGCACTTGCGCTCTTGACAGCCAGTGTGACTTTGTGGAGTGGCATGGGGGCCAGGCTGGGCCTCGCCAGGCCGCCAGACAGCCAGAAGTGCCCAAGTTCGTGCCCGCCTCAATCTGCACTCTCCTGGTTTCAGGAAGCTGGTCCCGTGACACTGACATTTCCAAATCAGGTGCACAGGCTTCAGGGGCACATGGCATAAAGGGCATGCGGCATTGAGCTCTTTCCCCAATAGATGTGGGTCACCAGTGGGCCCTCAGTGAGCCTTGGGTCCATGTGGCCGATGCTGCGCGCTGCTCTTTGGATCATTTTTTCACAGGCGATGAATCCGCTGGGGCACGTGCCCTCTTCACAGAAGGTCCTTGCCTGAATCCTCCTCAACCTTTGTAACTTGAGTTCCTGCAGAACCTGCCTCTTGATGAAGACCCGAGGCTGCTCCAAGCATAGCTGAGCCGGAGGCAACAATTCATCTGCTGGGCGCACCCCATCAAAGAGCTCTGTCAGGTCCCAACAAAAAATCTTCGAGGTAGCATTGCATTGTATGTGTCGATTTGTGGAGAAACATCAAGTTCACTGGCAGTTACATTTTTGATAGGTGGTGAGGTGGTGACAGGTTGCCTGAGTGCCAAACTGTGCCGCGTTATTGCATGCAAAATGTTGAATTTGCATGGTGACAACCTTTTCGGGCATCCTTTCGTTTTGCTTTTGGTTTCCCTTTGGTGACATTTTTTCTGATGCGCTGTAAAATCTTTGTTCACGAGGGACTGAGTGACCTGCTGGAACAAGGTGTTGCCCTCATTTCGATGTGTGGCTAAAGTTTCGGCATGTTCCACAAGTCTTGCTATGATGCTTTGTCATCTTCAAATTAGCTGCTGTGGTCATCAGCTGCGAGGAGAAGCCGGCTGCCTTTAGCTGATGCCTGTATGCCAAAGAATGTGTGCCACTTTAGACGGTTGCCGGCCACTTGCACCTAGCTGCAGCAATGCACCAGCGCTAGATCACTATGATAGGCTTGCGCCCGCGCCACAAGTGCCATGTGGTGGTCAAGCCGTGAGTCAAGCCTCCTTCACCGTTTCCAGGGCAGTGTAGTGATCGTGGTGGTGGTGATGATGATGATGATGATGATGGTGGCGGTGGTGACAAGGTTGAAAAAAAAGAAATGTCCAATCTTGTCCGGTCGCAAGCCAAAGCCACATGAGATCGAGTATGTGCACATGGGGGGTTTCAAGGTTGAGAACGGCATGTTTGTTGCCACTTTAGGGTTCCATTGAATTAGTGTTTCATTGGATGGCAATGATTGCATTTTGTTGTACTTTGTCGGGCTGTGCCGGGCAGGCTGTGTCACATGCTTTGGCGGCAGTGGCCTGGGTACAGACTGGCAAGACCGAACCAGCTTCCACCTTGCGCAGGGATAAAGCTGCATCCAAGGGTTGGCTCTCGAATGAGGGATTGCTCAAGGAGTCCACAGGATACATTTCCGTGAAACAACCCATGCAAGCAAAGGTTGAGGCACATGCCAAAGTGGAAAGCCCTTTGGTTGAGGAAACCTCGAGTGCCTCAACCTGTGGCATTGACATTACTCGTCTCAGGCCACGAACAGCTAGACTACAGCATCAGTGGAAGGACAACAATGCCGCAGAATGGAAAGCGATGTTGCGGCAAGGCGAGTTGGTTTCTCCAAAGGAAAACCTACTCGCCCTTAGGCGTCCCCCCGTGAAGCGAAAACAGGAAACCACAGCAGAACCTGAAAAGAGGGCACGCCGCAGTGACGACAGCAATGACAAGATTTACATGCAGCGACAAGCAAGGTGGAAAGCACAAGTGCCATCCACAAAGCTTGAGCCAAAGGGCGAACATGCAGTTTGCAAGGAGGAGCTGGGCAAAGATCATTCGGTTGTGATTTCCAAAGGCTTTGGCCAAGGCTCTAGTGAAGACATAGATGTTGGCAATGGCCTTTCATGTCCAAGGTGGTTATGGGAGGCTTTGTACCCATATCAGCACACATGTGTCCACTGGCTTTGGGGCCTGCATGGCCAGAAGATGGGTGGCATTCTTGCAGACGAGATGGGTTTAGGAAAGACGATACAGATCATAGCATACCTAGCTGTGTTGCATCATTCAGGTGTGCTTCAGGATTTGAAGGTGCAGAACACTTCCCTTGGTTCAGCGAGTCCTCCAAGAAGTGGAGGAGTGCTTATAGTTTGTCCAGCTACTCTGATCAATCAATGGCGCAATGAAATACACATGTGGTACCCACCCTTGCGTGTATGCGTCATGCATCAGCTCAATGAGGCAGAAAGAAAAGAAGCCATTAAGCAGGCATGCTCAAACCAAGGCATCCTCATAACATCCTATGAAACGATGAGGCTCTCCATTGATGCGCTGCTTGAAGCAACATGGGTGATTGTCATTCTGGATGAGGGCCAGAAGATCCGCAATCCACATGCAAGCTTGACAATTGCATGCAAACGGTTCAGCACAACACACCGAATTCTTCTTTCTGGCTCGCCAATTCAAAACAACCTTCGAGAGCTGTGGTCGCTGTTCGACTTTGTTTGCCCTGGACGTCTTGGAACACTTCCCGTCTTTACTGAGGAGTTTGCCCAACCTATAGAGAATGGCAACGTCATGGGAGCAACTGAACCCAAAGTTGCTGCTGCCTACCAATGTGCAGTGGCCTTGCGGGAGCTTACAGAGCCGTGCATTCTGAGGCGCACTAAAGCAGAGTGCATGGACATTTTGCACCTACCAGCCAAGCAGGAACAAGTCCTGTTCTGTCATTTGACCCATGAGCAATACCAGCTTTACGTGCAGTTCCTGGAAACTGAGCAGGTCAGGAGAGCCAAATCAATATCTTCAGACCGCAAAGTGCTGGGAGCGGTGTTTTTTGCCTTGAGCGTGTTGAGGAAATTGTGCAATCACCCAGACTTGCTTGTGAAATCCAGTGCCAGTGATGATAGCAGCGAAGCCCAAGCAGACCTGTGGGACTTTAAGAAGTCCGGCAAAATGAAAGTTTTGTCTGAAATTCTGAAGGTGTGGCACAAAGACAGGCATAGAATCCTCATCTTTGTTCAGACTGTGCAAATGTTGGAAATCATCGAACTATGGATGAGCCGCATTGGCTACACACACTTTCGAATTGATGGAAAGACACCAGTTAAGCGCAGGCTGAAATTGATTGAGGAGTTTAATGAGAACAAAAATGTGTTTGCAATGCTTCTCACAACTCGGGTTGGCGGTGTTGGCTTGAACATCATAGGCGCCGACAGAGTTGTTATTTTTGATCCAGACTGGAACCCAATGACCGATGTGCAAGCACGCGAAAGAGCATGGCGGATTGGGCAAACAAGAGAGGTTTCTGTCTACAGACTGGTTCTGACGGGCACAGTGGAGGAAAAGATATACCACCGTCAGGTGTATAAGCACTTCCTAGCACAAAAAGTCCTTCAGGACCCAAGACAGAGACGCTTTTTCAAGTGGAATGACATTTCGGACCTTTTCGAGGTGCCTCCCCCTCCGCCCAATTTCACTAAGCAAAACATGTCAGCATTAAAAAAGAAGTACGACAAGCTCTTCAGCAAGCTGGATGTTGGCGAGCCAGACGAGTTTGAAGTTGAGACAACTGAAATCATGAAGGCAGTGTCAGATCTTCCGATGAAAGAGCAGCACAGAACAGGAAAGGGAACCACAGATGAAAGCAATGCCATCTTGCAAACTTTGTATGATGCAAAAGGCATAAAGGCAAGCTTTAACCATGACAAAGTTGAGCAGACGTTACTTGATCGAAAACTTGTTGGTAAGAGTGCGGGGCTTGTTGCACAGAGGGCCCTTGATGCGCTCAAAAAATCAGCACGTGAACGGGCAGCTCACCACATAAGTGAACCAACCTGGACTGGGCAGCAAGGCCGAGCAGGTGCCTCAGGTGCAGCCTTGAAGCAGCTGAAGCAGGAAGGAGAAAGGTTCAAGGTCAGCAAGAAGGAGAAAGGTGAGAATGGAGAGGTCTCATCGGCAGAAATCCTGGCAGGCCTCAAAAAGCTCTCAGCAATCAGAAGCTCAGGCAGCTCAGGCCTTTCCGATCTCAAATTGGAGGCTCCAGAACCTGAGCTTTTCGACTCCGACCGCCGCATTGCTGAGGACATTTTGCGGGTCTTTCTTGACAAGAAGCTTGCCCCAAACCACCGTCTCACTACTGGTCAAGTCCTGGAGAAGCTGGCAGTGCACGTGGCAACTCATCACAACGAGCTTTTCAAGACCCTCTTGAAGCAGATGTGCACGTTGACCAAGTCCACGTCACAAAATGCTCCAGGACATTGGACTCTTCGTGAGGAATTCTGGAAGCACTGAAAGCGAGCCTGTTCAAACCAATCTTTGTCTTGGTGCAGATGTCCATTGATCCGCCTTTGCATTGCCTTGTGTATGCTACGATTTTCAGTCAAATTGCTGTGAGAAAAGGAGTGTTCATGGAGGGAGGGTAAAAGGGCCGCTTGCAACATCGTGCACGTGCAAACAGTGGAGCAGATATATACTGTAAGGCTTGGCTTGGCACGTATGTACGGCATGTGTAGCGTTCTTGAATTATGTGTCAAAGTCAAAGTTGCCATGCTAGTTCGTAGGGCTGTAGTTCACAGTTTACCAATGTTCTATGTGCAGGGGCAAGGGCCCCCTGCCTTTTATATCCTTTTATCTTTCTTGCTCGACTGGACTTGTGTTCATGTATGTTCCTAGCATAGCATGATTGCAAGGCAGCACAGTGATGCACAATCAACACATTGCCGGACGTCTCACAGTTCAATAGCCTGGCAAATGTTACTTTGGGCATTAAGTGAAACAGCAATCCTTATGCTTTGCAGTCTTTGATTCAAGACGAGCTGCAGGGAGCTTCAGTGCAATTACTCCAACGGTCGCAGATGGATGATGACTTGGAAGATGATTTTGAACCTCTTGCCAGTGAAGAACCTGATCCACTTGACGCAGAGAATTTCAATGCAATCGACTACATCAACAAACAATTCCCAAATGAAGACTCTCTTGGTCGACTTGGCAACTTTATCGAGCAGCTGAAAGTGCAAGAGCGTGAGATTGAAGAAGGCATCAAAAACGCAGTCAGGAGGCAGGCAGCTTTTGGCCGCCGAGCCAAGGCTGACTTGGGTGATGCAAAATTGGCAGTTCGCGAACTCTTCGAGCGCATCAAGGCCATTAAAGCCAAAGCAGAGCAAAGTGAAGAGCTCGTAAGTGACGTGTGCAGGGATATCAAATCCCTTGATGTTGCCAAGAGAAACTTGACCTTGACTGTGACTGCTTTGAAGCGACTGGTTATGCTGGTCACTGCTTTGGAACAGCTGCGGTCAACCGCAGAATGCAGGCATTACGAACAAGCATCTTCTTTGATTCATGCAGTCGAAGAATTATCCGGCCACTTCCAGGAACTATCCCACGTTGCACGTGTGGCGGACCTCTTGGAAAGAAAGGCTGCTGTCTTCAGTGATTTGAAGCAACAAGTGCTGGAAGACTACATGTGCTTGCATGGTGGAATTGGAAGCGCTACTCGCTTGGAGCAGCTCCCAGAAGGCTGGGGCACTGCTGCTGCCAAATGTGTAGATGCAATCGGACCTGGCATGAGACGAGAGGTCGTAACGCAGTTCTGCTTGAGATTATTGGAAGGCTACAAAGATATCTTCCAACCGCCCAAAGAGGCATCAGGCTTGGAAACAGCTGAGCGTAGATTTGCTTGGTTGAAACGAACGCTGCGGGAATATGACGACAAGTATAAGTCACAGTTCCCAGAATCCTGGCAAGTGCCATGTGGCCTATGCGACCTGTTCTGCCATGTGACACGACAGCATTTAGTCGAAATCCTTGACACCACACATCACATGGTTGACCCAGAACTGATGGTGCGTGTCCTCCTCAAGTCCATTGAATTTGAAAATGAATTAGCAAGGAAGTGGGCAGTTGAAATCGAGGACAGTGAACACTTCGACACTTCGAGACTCTCAGCGATGCCCATACTGAAGTATCCAGATGTGCTGTCAGTAAAGGCAGGCGGAAAGGCTTCAGGTTCTGCTGAAAGCAACGAGAATTCTACAGATCAGTTCGCCCCTCGCTTCCGGGGAATAATCAGTGAGTGCTTTGATGCCTACCTGGGAACTTGGGTCAGACATGAAGAAAAACAACTACTTGAAGTTTTGCAAGCACTGACTGCCGCAGACAAGATGGTAGGCCAAGAGGAGAATGATGAAGACGAGGATGAAGTTTTACAGCAAAGGTTTTTGTACAAATCAGCACCTGAGCTTTTTGCTGCCATGAGGGGCAGCATGCAAGAATGCGCCCGCTTCTCTACACACAATACGTTATTTGACATTTTCCAAGTATTCCGGAAAGTTATGAACCAGTATGCCAGCAAATTGTCCAGCATACTTCCTCCTCCGGGCCACAAATTATCTTTGGATGCAGAGGGTGTGCAAGCTATTTGTTGCGTAATCGGCACGGCAGAATATTGCGACGAAACTCTTCCACTTCTTGAGGAATCGCTGACGAAGATCATCAGTGCAGACTTCCAAGATCGAATCGGCGATGCCCTCAGTTTGTCACGTTCGTGTGGCTACAGGTCGGCAAACTAAGCTAGTGCACCCCGCACAGTGAATATACATTACTTATATATGTATAGGATGGATAATGTATACGCACACGCAGTAGTTATACTTTGTTTCTTGGTTTCTGCTTTTCCTGCTTTGTTTTTCTATAGCTTTTGCTTTGTTCCTGCAATGCTCATGCTTCGCTCGCTCTTGCTGTATGCTTTGCTATTGCATTGCTGTTGAAGAAAGGGCGGAAGAAAGGAAGCAAGGAAGGAACACAGGAAGGGAGCAAGGAACAAGGTAGCAAGTACGGAAGAAAGATACCAACAAAACAAGAGAGAGAGAGAGAGAGAGCAGAAGCTATTATATGCGGTACACACGCACAACTCAGCAGTAGTCTCAGTGGTTTGCATGCTTTTGAAGGGGCCAACCCCCTCTTAAGCCATGAGATTTGCGCATTGTACCGTGTCCCTGTTTGTCAACACTTTAACAGTTGCCCGCCTCAGGACGCCTGGTGGATTTTCGTGCCTGATCGTACCTGCCACGACAAGTCAGCTTTGGATCACTAAAACACCAGGACCTAGGACAACCCCTAAGATGAATCTACTCTCAATCCACTGTATGCAACCCCCGACCTACTGCACTCTCCACAAAAAGGGTTGGCTTCAAGCCTAAAAATGTGCATGATGCCACGGCAAGAGTCGCAGACTTTCAAAGTCAGACTGAAGCTACTGCGGTTGAGGAAAGGTTTGCCTCAAAACCAGGCTTCCAAGTTGAACGTCACCGAGTGCCTGCACCTGCCACCGTTCCCGAATTTGGACCAAAAAACAGCTCGAAGCCACTTTGCCAGCCGACGGACAGTCAAATTGAAGCGGTTGAACTCGCCAAATGCACACCGTGCCACAGCGAGAGCTGCGCGAGACATGCCGCGTTTGTTCGGACAAAATGAATTGCCAGCAGACAGGCGCAGCGCAGGGCAGGCGTGAAAGAAATTCACAAGAACAGAAGGAACAATTCCCGCTGCAAATTTTCTAAATGCTTGCTTTTTTGGCGCCTAGATCCTGACGCAGCTGGGCTGTGTGAGTTCGCAACCACTTATTTTTGGATCTACTTTTTCCTGGCGGTCCAGTTCTATTAAGCAGAAAAACGGAGGCGGGCAAGAATGTAGCAGGCCGGAGCATTCTTTTGCGCTCAAGCTTCAGGTGCATGGATTGGGCCCCCGAGATTTTTCAGTTCGTCCTTAGGTTGCCCAGCACTGCTTCTACTTCTCGACCGGTTCTCGGCCAGGCTTCCTTCCTTGCTGGCTTGTGCTGTGGACTTCTCCTGCTAGCTACTCCTTGTTTGGGCTTTGGATTTCTGCCTCTGTTCCACCTCCTGCAGGGGTCAGAGCCTAATTGAATGAGCAGTCGCCATCACTCCAGAGGCGACGACAAGGAGCTGGGCTTGTCCTTGGAGTTCCAAGGGCTTCAGATCTCGGTTAAGGGCAAAGCGGAACGAGCGGCGTCCTTCGTGCAGCGTTTGGCCTTGGACTCTGGCCGGTGGATTGGGGATCCTCCTGGACTTGGCTGGCATTTACGCTCAGCAATCTCGCTTGCCTTTGTCTTCCGGAGCGCCGAGTGTGGCATCTTGGCAGGAGGTTGTCCTCCTGTCACCAACACCAAGGCAAGAGACCAGGGACTCCCAGAGACTCCATTGAGTCTCTCCATGCCCTGCACATTTGATGCTACTACCTCAGGTGGCTGGGTCCCAGGACCAGGAGCAGTGAGTTTCTGCGGGCCTGGAAGGCGTGCAGTCCAAGCTGGACGGGTTGGCAGTCTCAACCGCGCACCAGCGATTGACATTGGCAATCGCTTTTACGCGGTCATTAAGGGTCCCAATATCAATCCTAAGGTCTACAAGAGCAGTTTGGCACAGTTGGCCATGTGGAGGGATCAGACACTATTTGCCACGGCTTTAGAAGGAAAAGCTGATACCCCCCACCTGGAGATTTGGGGGAGGAAGATATTGTCCCCTTGCATGCAGACTTCAGTCTGGCTATGTTGCAGCTCTACGTGCTAGACTTGGCCGCTTTGGGCTTTGATTGCTTCTGCCCACACATCACAGCGCCTTGCTTCTGTGCTGACAAGGAAGGATGAGCCTTGCCGAGAACAATGGCCACAGTCTCTAAGAAAGAGTTGAGGGGGGCAGAGGACGACGTGGCGGTCGGTGGCATGAGAAATGCAGACCTCGCGGTGGAGAGACTGACGATGGTGCGGGAAGTCGGCGCAAAGCTGCGAGCAGCCTGGGAGAAAACGATTTGCGGAGGATGACCTGGCCGACGCGTTCTGCCACTTCGCGGTGACGAGAGACGAACTTCAGCACTGCATCTCACGGGGCATCGGGGTGCGGGGCGAGGCGCTTGTTGTGTGGGTGGCCATGCATTCGGGTTTAAAGCCGCCCCGCTGATGATGGGACGACTCAGCGCAGCTCTGGGGAGTTTGTCGCAGAGCCTGGTGCTACCCAACGAAGCTGTCATCCAAATTTATATAGACATCGTCCCAGGCGGTCTGTGAGGCCTATGCCATCCTACGAGCGGTCAAGCTCTGGCAACGGCGAATCCAGAGCAAGGGGCTCATCCTGAAGTCGGCCAGCTCGGTGATCTTCAACAAGGAAGCGGACTGGCTGTCAAGGCCACATGAACGAGGCGAGCCTCGACTCAAGAAGTTGCAGCACAGACTTCGCAGTGCCGCCGCCAGGGCTCGAGAGATTTGCGACCCGTGGGCCGGCGTTCCTCAGCATCCCGGAAACTTGTGGGAGTATTGTAGCGACCCAGTGTGGCGTACACGCTGTCGCTTGTCGCTGGATGTCTTGCTGTGGGATGTCATGAGCTCCAAAAAGACCGTGCGGGTCATACGCGTGGGCCACTCACTGGATGCTGAGGCAGCCTTAGTGACCCTTAGTGAAGGCAAAACACGTGGAGCTGGTCTGGAAGCGAAAGGAGTCGGGATCAGCAAATCAAGGGCGCTTGGCGAACCCTCCAATGCTGTTCTATGCCCCTGGAATCTTGCAGTGAGGGCTCTGCGCTGCTTGACGGACAAAGAGGGGGCCCGCCTTTCCCACGTGTTCGGGTGCCCAAGTTTTCAAAGAACAGATGGTGAGAGCCTGGCAAAACAACCCTAATCCAGGGCACTCAGCCAGGAGATTCGGGCGCCATGATGTACACGCAGAAGGGTACAGTATGGGGATCTACGACATCTCCTTCTGGGCCAGGTGCAAATCGTCCGCAGTGCTCCGGTACATACAGAACGCCTTCAAAAAGATGCCTCTGAACAGAACAGAAGAGAACAAGAAGATCCCAGCACCACCCAGGCTAGAACCCCCGATCGACAAGTCCTAGCGCTCTGCGGCGTCTACATCATCCAGAGGAAAGCGAGGCACACGGTGGCCAATGCAAGCTGGGGCATTCATCTGGACAAGTGGTCAACAGCTTGCGGTTGGCCTGACCAAGTACAAGACAGGGAATGCAAAGCGGTGCATCAAATGCAGGCGGCTTGAAGCTTCCCGCGACAAAGTCAGAGGAGGATGGAGGTGAAGAGAGACCACAGGGAAAGCAAACCGCTACCTGATGGAAAACAAGTGCTGCTTGTAGGGACATGCCTGCGTATCACACCTAGGAGTAGCTGGTTTTGGGTGGAGGTGGGTGTGTGCCATTTTGGCTCAAGCACCCACCCACCCACACCTCTTAAAAAGAGAGAATGGAGAGTGGCAGAAGCTTTGGGCCTGTGAGTCAGAAGAGAGACCACAGGGAAAGCAAACCGCTACCTGATGGAAAACAATTGCTGCTTGTAGGGTGGAGGGTTGGGCATGGATACACGCGCGCGACTTGGTCCCACTGCCGCCCCGCAGCCCCAGTTCCATATCACTACTACGTGTTTCATGCAGGAGTTGTGCATATACATCCTGCTCCTCCATGTTGTGATTTTGCCTATATCATTGTGCCCCTGCAATAGCATTGGGAACTGATGCTTGGAATGCAGAGTCAACATCATACAATACAGTGATGGTATGCTAAATTGCAGCTGTGCGCTTGTTTGTGGCCACCCATCAGCATGTCCACCCGACAAGACACGGCAGTCCATGCAGTATATGGACGTAGAAGCAAGTAGCTAGCTTGCGGCATGTGTGCGAGTATTGGCGACAGGTCGCAGCGGTACTGATGCGAGGGCACGAATGAAATAAACAAAGAATAAGAGCCGGCAGTGGAATCTTCGCCATGCAGCGACCAAGGTTTCCATGATGAGCAGGAGCTTTTGCGCAACGTTGTCAATCGAGCCAATGAAGGGTTGGTCCAGTCAGTGGCATGCAGCTTGGATGAAGCTTTCAGCAGCATGAGTCGAACCAACTGGGCAGCGTTTTCACAGGACTCAGTTTGTTGGCGCATGTTTTGCAAGTTCTTTTTGGGGCAAGTCAGTTTTTAGCAGATGGATGCTTTTTGAGCAGGACGTGGGTGATCACAGTGCCTTTGTGGGAGACATATCAGAGCGTCTTCCAAAGCAGTTCGAGCCAATAGCAGCCCACTTGTCCAAGATTCACTACCGTTTTTTTTGTGACAAGTTCGTGCAAAGTTTCGTGGCAAGATTTGTGGCTGAAGTGCACAAATGCCGGAAGATCAGTGAACGAGGAGCGCAGCAATTGCTTTTGGACACGGCCTTAATAAAGACCACGTTGCTGGAGGCACCGGTTGTTGCTGGGCATGGGAGGCAGATGCCTACAGCATACAGCAACTATGTATTGAATCTCGGAGTGGCATTTGTTTTGTGTAGGCTGCAGCGACTGCAACGTTCATGTTGTTCATACTAAAGACCTTGTCATTTAATGTGTTCCTTTAAGGATAGCAGGATTGATAATCAGCACCCAACTACGCGACATTGTCCCTTCAGAAGTTTTGTGTGGTGGTGACTGGGTAGTGAAAGTATGTCTAAGGCGTGAAATGGGGAAGGCTGAAATCATGCTGAAAGTTCTGAGTTCGCCTGATGTTGATGCTACATCGATAACAGCTATGTTGGGGGACGGTGATGACCCCATGGTGCAGCAGCTCCTCGCCCTTCGGGCTTCAGGCCGGTGAAAGAGGTGAAAGACACAAAGTTTGCAAAGTATGCAGCGCGAAGAGCATTGTATGAGAATTTGTGACTTTATTGTTCTAGAATTTTGCAGTTCATCAGGCGACTCCAGCGATGCTACTTCAGCAGGACCGGAGCTGAGAAAGTAAAGTGACATGCTATACTGCGCTGTGTTGTGATTATGTTGGCAGAGGGTGGAACATGCCTTGGTTGCGAGTAGGTTTCCCGATTTGCAACCGCTTTATTTGAATCTTGCCTCAATTTGGCCGCCAGGTTCGATGGAGCAGCAGCTGCGTCACGAAGCAGATCGAATAGCTGCAGCCGCAGGGGTATGGAGCTCAGATTGGCCCAATTGAATCAAACTCATCAAACCCTGTGTGGCTTTCAGATCATGCGTTGTGGCCAGAGGTTCCATCGATTGGATCGACAATGAACTACTTGGGAGACGCGTTGAATAAAGGCGCAAAGGCATCGGAAGACCTGAAAAAGATTTCAGGTGATGTGAAGAAGAATATTCAGAAGCTCGGATTTCCGAGTTCCCTGAACTTTGGTATCAAAAAGACCGGTCCTCCTGGATGATGGGCAAGTTTGTGCCGTGAGTGGGCGGAGTCCCATGTGGCTTGTCATTGCTTTCTGCAGCGCAAAGGGCAGGAGCTCAAGCTGCTTATGGAAGAAACTGCCCATACTTGAGGTTAGATATGTTTCACTTCGATCATCATGGCCCCAAGAAAAGCTACTGCAAAAGCATCCGTGTGCAGAGCGAAGATATCTCCAGGGCCAGGTCAGCGAGCAAAGATGCCTCCAGAGCTTTTGCTCACCAGAATCTTCGAGGACATATTGACAAACAAAGGCTTAGAACTTAGAACAGTACAATTTTCAAAAAACATCGCCCTACCGTTAGAATATTGCGAAAGCCTAATGCTTGGAAGCGTTTTGATGTTTAAGGATGTGCGTTTTTTCCCGAATGCGTGGCGAAGGGTTCTCGTTTAACTTTGGGAGTCTGAGGGTAGACCGTCCGCAAGTGCCTGAATGTGATCGATAGGGCAGAATGGAAGACACTTTTGCAACCAGGGACGTATGTCTTACACTCGTCTCCAATGAAGCATACCAAACACAAATCGGGCAGATGCCAGGGCTGGAAACGTAACCAGGGACCAAGAGCTCCTGGAACATTCAAAACCCGTTTGCAGAGAATTTCATGTATGTCACGCCACTTATACATGAAAGACTATGATCAGTCCTTCAACGCGCTTTCGGGTGTTTTGTCTAGTGCAGAAGGTTCAGTGCACTGTCGGTCTCGGCGGGGAGGTGCCGAAGAGCTAGCAGAGTAAGATTGCCTTCTCTGCTTGGAGAACTGCTTCTTTGTGACCGCTTTGGCTGAGGGATTTTGTGTCGAGCCTTAAAAGAGCCTCGCAGCACCCTCGAACGTTCTTTCTGCTCGGCCGAGCAGCCAGTGAAGCGCGAAAAGCAGCTGCACCTTCAATGTCGCACGTCTTCACGGTATGGAGAACCGCACAGTCCACATTCTTATGCTTATTCGGTTTCCGGCAGAAGTGCCTTTCAAGTTCAAGACTCAAAAAGAAGACGTCACCAACGTGCCACGCTAGTTCCATCATCTGGTCCTATTGGAGGGCAACCCCACAGTGTCGGAAGTCTTTGATCTTGACTTCTCATCAGGAAACCTCGGACCGATGCCAAGTTCCTTCTTGAAAACAAGATGGATGATAATGCACATGATATAGGGTCGGGGGAGTTGATGAATGTGATGAATGGTAAACAGGGAATGCAAACATGGAAAATGAAGGTGGGAAAGATAGGTCGAGGGATTGTGTGATGGTGTGGGGAAATGGGGTGATGAATTGTCTTTTGATGTATATAAATGATGGGGGGTGGATGGATGAGAGGGTGGGGGGCAGTTATGAAAATATGATAAAATATGGATGGGTGACAACGAAGGAAGCAACCTAGCATCAGACCCCGACTCTTCTATCATTTGTGGTCCACACCGCAAATCTCATGTTCACGATTCGTATAGAGGCGTGCAGCGAAGCACTTTCTCTCAGCACGTCAGTCCACTAAGTCCCGCCCGTGCAAAGCGGTTCTCAAGAGAAGCTACACGCTCTCTCAACATGCAAGGCCATGAGCGCACCTCCTCGAGTCCCACGGCTCGTTTACACCAGGATTCCCTCGATCCATTCTCATGCTCCTTCCAGAAGCGATTGCAAATCAAATGCGGTCGACCTTTGTTGGGAATTGTTTTGAAGACCCAAGGTGATAGCGCTCAACCATGGTGCGGACACGCACCATATTTAAAAGATCGCTTGACTCCTCGGAAGAGCTCTGATAGTGGCCGCGGTACACCGTGGTCTACAACAGCGCCATGACTAGCTGAAGGCTCTGGAGGCAGAGCAGGCGCAGAGGTGTCAGGTACTGGTGGGTTGCCGTGTGGCTGCGGGCAATCAGCAATCATCCTCATCGAAATGTTATTCTTTCATATTCTTTCTCAATCATCCATCTGGCTACATCCCTTTGGTCGAAGCTCCACAGGATCATCGTCACTGAAGTTTCCCTTCTGATTCGCCAGCTTCCTCAATCAGGAAAGGCTCCTCCTCATCCGAAATCTCCACCACGGGGCAAAGGTCGTGGATGAAGAGCTAGCAGTCAAGGTCCTGGATAGATGGACCGATCCAATGCAATTGAGGTTCATACTCCAATCGTTTTCAAAGTCAGTGGAGCCACCAAAACCAAAAGTCCCAAAAGGCCCGCCCTGATGCGCCCAGTCTCTGACTGCCCGCGAAGAAGGTGCATTCAGAGATCCATGGTAGAAGTAGGAAGCCTTGAGGCAGCGAGCATGAAGCATCATGGTTAACACACCTTCAAAGAATGAAGCAGGACATGATCTGGGATGAAACATCAGCTTGAAACAACATGAGTCTTATGAAAGTTCATTCGTCACCAAGCCGCTTCATTCTGCCGATCATGTTCAGGAGCGGCTGACGGTGCAGTGACACGGCTCTGCGGCGGAGTCCACGACTGCGAACGAGCCCCGGCCGTTTCCACGGCAGGTGCTACACGAGTTCGTAGACCTAGCAAGCGTCGTTACACTACGTATGCGCAACAAGATACAACGAGGTTCGACGAACGTTTGTGAAGTAAGGAGTGAAGTGCGAAACCCAAATTGACGACAAGAACTCGAAGCAACCACCTAGCCCCTCCCAGTCCAATGGTCCCTTGTCCACGGTGGGTCCAAGCAGAGTCCCAAACCCACGGACCGATCGCGAGATAATTCTTCAACACAGGGCGGTCCTCGAAAGCGGAAAAGTATCAGCTTAAACGATCTTAAATGCAACAAGACACAACGAAGGACGAAGTTCGGTAGTATGCTGCATGTGTGCGGCTGTGTGAAACGGCAGCGCGCGAGCTTAGGAAATTGGACCCCAGCCCACCCCCCCCATGAACACAGTGTGTATGCATACGAAGCTAAACTGTAGGCCCCGCACATATGCTCCTATTTCTACAACGAAACATGTAGAACGTCTTCCAAAACCGAAAAATTGTAAAAATTGCGGTTTCGCGCGGGGGGCCTAGTTAGCGTCGCTGGCCGAAAGAAGCACCCAAGCGGATGGAGTGGCGTCGCGCAAGAAAGCGCACTTTGGAAAACCTGAAGCATCTTCCATGCAATCGCAAATAACGGGGTGTGCTGGAGCGGGGCTGAGGATGCAAGTAGTGCAGTAGCGCGCTTGCCTTGTCAGGCTGTGGTTGCTATGTCCACTTCAGTTGTTTGTCAGTTTCTAATTGCTCTGAGGCCCAGGACTTTGTGTCTTGGTTCTTCCAGCGGAGGGCAAGTTTGTTTGATCTTTTGCAGCCCGGTCAGTTCACAAGAAAATGTTTGTTTATTGCTTTGGCTCGAGATCATTGAGTACCGCTAGGTGCAAGGTGCGCGACTCGACTTGTTTTGACTGCCAAGTTTTTTTTTGCAGATTCTTTTACTGCAAGTTCGGGCTGGCAGGGGGCCCAATCTAGCATCAAACACTTTTGGGAAACAACCGTGCTTTTGCAGACCACATTGGCTTGGCGTTTGACAAATCAGATGGTTGAGGGTGTTTATTAAGAACAAAGGTGTGAGCAATGGTGCACGGAGCTGCTGTGTGTGGAACGTGGTTTCGGAGCAGAGCTGATCACGTCCAAGAGAAGTGAAAGCCCAGTTAAGTTCATTATGGAGAGAAGTGAAAGAGCTGAAGTTGGCTTGAGAAGCAGCTTCAGTAGCCACAAGCTCGCCGGCATGTTGGAGAAACAAAGCCGCTGGCGCAAAGAGTGGTCTGAGAGATTCTTTGTCATGGATGAGGACTGAAGATACTGTATATCGATGCTGTATGTCTGTAGAGCGGCATTCGGGGGAGGAGTTCGCGGCTCGAGCGTCAGGACTGCATCAAGTACTTTGTTTCACCTCCTGCGTTCTTGGAGGCTGCCGGAGCTTGATCTTGCAGTGACAAGTGAAAACTTCCACCGAGTGCAACCCAAGACCTACGCCCAGAGGTATGTGAACTGACCAGTGAAGAGTGAGCGATGACTTGCATGTTGCTTTTGCCATGTGGCATAGTGCTTTTCGTGCAACACTGGAATCTGAATGTCAACCTTAATGATTGTAGCTCCCACGTGATCCGGTCATCAATGTTTCACAAAACTGGACACTTTTGGCTCAAGACCTTGAGAAACAGGCGCGTTGACCACGATCGAGAGACGTGCCGCAGACATCGAGTTCGATTGTTAACTGGTTATCAGCCGCAATCAGAGCTTGAGACCATCAAACGAAAGGTGACTACGTTGGACTGACCTGGATCAGATAGAAGGGGTTTGACGTGGTGATCAAAAGAACATAAGGTGAGTTGGGGAGGCGTCGTGGGTGGAAATCCGAATCGTCCATCCCAGCTGTCGCGCCGTGAGCGCGGGCCCCCTACAGTGGAAGAACTTCAGATTGCGATCGTGGTGACGAGAGAAGCGATCGAGATCGAGGTGATCGAGGGCACCGGGAGGTGTATGAGCGTCGGAGTCCTCGACAGCCAAGACATCCCCCACCAGGGCTCGTTGAAACCTGGGAGACTCGGAGCCTGCCGATCGACGTTCACGATCTAGGACCCGGACACCGCTCGAGGTCACTTGCAAAAGGCTTTGGGCTTGTGTCCCGGGACGGTGAGGGTATACGAACCAGGAGATCTGGAAGGAGAGTCGGTGACAACTCCGGAAGAATCAGGTGTTGAGAGATCGGCTGAACGATCTGTTGAGGATTGAAAAGAACGTCACGATCAGTCGTTTAGCGTACGGTTGAGGAGTCGCCTGAACCCACACTTGAACCAACAGTTGGGGCGTCGGTTGAGCATTGTGTTGAGCCGCGTGCCGAGTGGCTGACAACAGAAGCAGGATCCTGACCAGATTACAGCGCTACCGAAACGCACGCCCCGAGGAGCAAAGGACGAGTCCACTTCTTCAGAATAATCGCGTCGGAAGGCGCGTGAGATCCTCAAGCAGGGCATCACTGCCCTAAAGGCCCAGGCGAAAGAGCTCAGATCGCATCCACCGAAGCCGTCGACATCCCGGGACGAATCGGCCTCCGCTTCCGCTCCAAAGGCGACCGCCGCCAAAAGGAATGTTAAGCCGAGAAAGGCTGAGGACACAGGATTTGGTTGCATTGAAGCGTGAGAGTGCACCCGTCGAGTCGGAGCCAGGATCGTCGCTGGCGTTGTTGAAAGGTGCAATTGGTCGGAGGGCCAGGTGAGGGACAGTCTTCATCGAGTGCAGGTGAGCGCCGCAAGAGCTTGGAGGACTTGCCTGTTCCACCTCCGATACCGACCCAGCGTGAGCGTGAGTCGAAGCAGCGGGCATTGGAGGAGCCCCCAAGCCACCACCTGTGCCGGTAAGTGCCGGTAAGGCCCGACACCACGGAGGCTCACCCAGGCGGTCCGGCCGGTGACTCTCGCCCGTCCAGCGAGGCTGGCCGAGCCCGAGCCAACCAGTGCATCAGCGAGGCCAGAGGAACTGGCGTCCCCTAACCTCCAGGTGCACCTGCAGTTGCCTGGCAAGACCGGCCTCTGCTGACCTACGACTTCCATAAAATTTTGAAGTTCGGCGAAGAAGAAATATCAATCAGCAGCGGTTTTGGACCACCTGGGTCAACCGCGAGATCTCAAATTTTCGACAGCAGCTGTGTCGTTTGCTTCCAACAGCGACACGAGGAGATATGGGGGCCGGGAATGCACTTCAAGTGAGTGTTCCATCTAGGGGGAACAAAGATTGCTGTCAGGGTAGATTGAGGGGCCCACAGACATCTCAAGCGCCGGGGATACAAGGCGTTTCAATGAACCGCGGGGTGCAGTTGTATGACCAGAAGACTCTCAACCATCTTCAAGTGTTGAACCAGCGCAACATCGACCCTGAGACCTCAGGCATTGACCATATGTTCAATCGCAGTTGAGCCACGCGGAACAAACGTTGCAGCAGGAACGCCAACAGCACCAACTACGACAACAGAACGTGGCACTGCAGTTGGGCCTTGAACAGCAACGGGGGAGCCAGCAGCTTCAACAGCAAGGTGCACAAATGGCCCAAGGCAGAAGGCAAGAGACCCTTGCGAACACAGAGGCCATGAAACTGCAGGCCGAACAGCTCATGTTTGACAAGGATGAACGGATCGAGCAACTCCTCCAGGAGAACGGGGCTTTGAGGGCACCCCCCAACGTTGGCAGGTATTTCGATACTGCGTCGGAGTTCGGAGACCGAGCCGAGCGCCGAGCGCCCAGCATGTGCATCCGCTCTTGATGTCGTGTGCTGTTCCGTGTGCGCAAGGTTGTTGTTGGAATTGCAAGAATCGTCTTGAAGAGCCCGAGAATGGCATGGATTTCTTTGAACCACCCTTGCATGAAAGGCGCATGTACCCAATGCCTGAACGCCCACCTAGTGCGGCCACTATCAGGGAACTGTGCGATGATCCCGAGGATCACGTTGCTGCGTGAGAGTCCAACCCATGCAGAACAGCCACTTCCTTGAGCGCCTGGTGGCCCGGGCCCATATTGTTTGAACCATGATTTCACGCGTGAAGGTTTGCAGGCTCATCAGCTTAGAGTAGATGGTAGATATTAGGGTCGCCCTCTTCCTGCACATGAACATACCGGCTATGCCATCAATTCCAAGGACCACCGTTCTCACCAGGGGTTCATTGGCGCCATTCCTGAAGCACCACCCAACATCTCAATTGCAACGCCTTGCAAACGAGATTTGTCGGAGTCGGTTGGAGGGTCAGAGAGCTCAGGAGACTCATTAGGATCAGGCTCGAGGATGCCGCCCGGCAACCCGCCAGAATCCTGGTTGCTGGTGAGCCAGAAGACAATGTATACAAATCAAAAATTTGAGAAACATACCAATCACAAAGCGGCCAACAGATGCAACATCTTGTAGAGAGTGGCGTGCCGCGTCGCTGTCCCGCATAGACGTCACTGCTCGCGATGCTTTGGTGAAGTACACCATGCACTGCATGGATGCTGGTAGGGGTCGTGCGTTCAGGGTTACGCTTCAGGATGACCAGCGCCGCAGAGCTCTTCAAGCAGGACGTCCTCTGAGCTCACTTCCCATGCTGAAGCGTGTACTGCAGTCAGTCAAGGTCCAAAAGGAATGGCTCTGCCCAATAAGGGCAAGATACCCAAACGCTTTGAGGCTTTAGCGGTAGAGGTGATGAAGGAGCTTGAAGGGCTTGAGCAGCGGATGACATTCTTTAGTCCTTCGACTTGATTCGGACCCTGTTGGAATTGAGGCCTGAACGCGAGCTTCCACCACTTCCAAGTGATACCCCTGTGGTACAGGTGGCGTGGGCCACTGTGGCTGGGCCACATCAACCAAAGCGCTTTCAGGTTTGAATGATCTAAAGTCTGCGGAGCAAAGAATGCTGGCCCGTGCTCTGAACTGAATTCTTGCAGCCATATATATATATATATTGTATATATGTATGTATGTATGTATGTATTTATAGTGAGGTTTTTGCGCCCATGTCAGGACACTGCTGAGGAAAGCCGGGGGAAAATACATTTGGCAGGTGGGTGAGATGAGAGTGCAAAACAATTGTCTGTTCATTGTGCATTGCTTGGTTGCTGCTTGGCAGGATTGGTTGCTGAAATTGCGCAGGAGTAGCGTTGCCATTGCTCCTGTCAACCCAAGCAAACCCAAACATCTCAGGATGTTGGCCGCCCATATTGTATCCGGGTCGGCCGGGATTTGCTCAGCCGCGCCCTGGGAAGCAGAGCGAGTGGCATGCCTGCTTTGGTTCTTTTCGCGATTCAGGCTGCAAGAGCGAGCCTGAGCAACGCAAGTGGTTGCAGGCCATCAATGGGGCAGCAGGAGCATACAATTCTTTTCATTAGAAAGCGCGCTGCTGAAGAGAAAGCTGCTCATTATGAAATATTAAACCAAACAAGAGTTCAGGGTTCTTTATTGCAATGATTAGGAAAATCAACCGTGTGGGCTCAGGGTGGGCCAGTTAGGTTGGACTGTTTTGGGGCAACGTTGCCCAGTCTGGTGTGTTGTGACCCGAGGAGCGTTGGATGGGCCAAGTGCAGCGAGCGAATCAGCGCAGACGCGGCCAAGGCAGGCCGTTGAATTTCAGTGTTCATGAATGAGTAAAGTAGGTATCCCTTGGCCCTTGTATGCTTGAACTACTCATTAAAAGGCATGTGACGCTCATCGCGAATAACGCAGCTAGATGCCCAACAGAGAAGGCAGCCAGCTTTGTCCGATGGCAGGTGCACAGATGATGAGGACAGTGACGTGCCACCATCCTTTGCCTTTCTGATGGTGGGATTTCTGCTCACGTGTTGTTCACCCTGGTTTTGTCATATATATATATAGAAAGATGCCTGTTGTTCGCTTCCAGGGCGCAGTGGTTGTTCAACTAGTTTTCTGGTCCGTGGGGTTCGGCGCGGGGCAAGGTGGCCTGTTTCTGAGATTGCGCCGTTGCAGGTTGATAGAGTGTATAGTTGTGTGTGTGTGTGTGGTATATTTGTATATTTTTCTTTTTGCCGAGGGAAGTGCAATGAGAGTGCAAATGCACTTTGCACCATATCATTCTCATCTGCGCGCGCAAAAAGTTTACAATTTGGCTCAAGACTCATGCTAGCGGAAAAGTCGCGCGGTCCGTTACATGAAGTGGAGGTGGTCAAGATCTAATCTTTCCCGGACTTCAGAGACTAACACCCACTCGCAGGTTATCAGCCGTGGCGGTTTTTGCTACAGGGTATTGACAGACCGACAACGTGTGTTGTAATATATTCTGGCGGGAATGGAAGTGGCCCCCACTCCTTCGCCGGGTCAAGAAGAGCTGGTACGTGTGCTTTGGAGGGTGCTAAAATGTTATTCATTCAGGGTCATATGGCCCAACTAAAAAAATACTAGACGACGGTTGGCCCGAGAGCGAGAAAGGTGATTGTCAAGCAATCCCGAGTAAGGAAATAGTTAAAATCGTTGCCCAAGAGCCACGACTTCTTTATACAATCTGTTATTGAGTAAGAAGTTGCGAAGAAATTAGATTTAACATATTAAGAGAAAAGATATGTAGAAAGAGAGAAAGCGAGGGCGGATGTGAAGGAGTGACCGTGTGGATGCGCGGGTGTGATATAGATGTGCAGATGTGTGGGTGTGTGAAGGTAGAGAGATAGATCTCACCTGGCACCAGGCCCAAAACAAGCCAATCTCACTTCAAGCTTCCATGATGAGCCTCATCAAATCAAACAGTCATATTCATAAGCAACATAGCATGAAAGTATGGGAAAAAGCTCGGTACCAACATACTGTGAAGGCATATATGTTGCGACCATCACTAAACCACGCCGATCCCGGTGATCCAGCTGCTGCACAGCACGGCTGCCCAGGAGCACGGCTGCCCAGGAGCTTCTTCAAACTGGTAGTCCGTTGGCCACCACCTGGCGCCAGGCTTAAAACAAGTCAGTCTCATTTCAAGTTTCCATGAAACCTCTCTAAACCAAACAGTAAAGCTTAAGAAGGATGAAGCGCACATAAAGTACATTTATGGGCGCTTCATCCTGGCCCAAAAAAGGATTTCCATAGCAAAGAAGATATTGGTTTTCACCACAGCATGCGAGAAGCTGCCAATCTTGGGACCACTCTGCAAAACATGCAGCGGCATCTTCCTCGGCCTCAGCCCGCTCCAGATCTGTCAAAAAAAACAAATACTCGGTACCTACATACCGTGAATAAAGCATATGACGTCATATTTTTAAGTAAAATGCAATGAAAGTATGAAAACAAGCTCAGTACCAACATACTGTGAAGGCATCCATACATATCTTCCCGCACAGACCGAAAAATCCAAGCTTATTTTTTTCAAAGAGCAC
Source organism: Durusdinium trenchii (assembly GCA_963970005.1). Classification (NCBI taxonomy): domain Eukaryota; class Dinophyceae; order Suessiales; family Symbiodiniaceae; genus Durusdinium; species Durusdinium trenchii. The sequence goes on from CAXAMN010000336.1 coordinate 1,732,500, forward strand.
GCGTCGCAAATTCCACGTCTTCGTTTAACGAGGACTCAGGGGCATGCTGCTGGAGCATTGCTTTGGGTTCGTCATATATGATGTTCGCTCCTCGCTCGGCCAACCCCTGCTGCCAGAAGCGTTTGCAACAAACTCGGCTATTTCGGGTTTCCATGAGATTGCACAGACAGTTCTTACAGCACTATAAAGCAACAGTCACGCTCCACAAAAACACGCCCTCGTGCCGTGATTCAGCGCGTCAACTATGTCTTGTCAATCAATCCGAGGACGTCGCTGTTGCGCAAACGGATATAAACATGTTTCACAAAGACGCGCTAGTGGGGCATTGCTTTGGGTTCGTCATATATGATGTTCGCTCCTCGCTCGCATAATCCCTGCCGCTAGAAGCATTTGCAACACACTCGGCGATTTCGGGTTTCCACGAGATTGCTCAGACAGTTCATACAGCACTATAAAGCAACAGCCATGCTCCACAAAAACACGCCCTCGCGCTGCGATTCAGCGCGCCAACTATGTCTCAAATCTATCTGAGGACGTCGCCGTTTCGTTAAAGGATATAGACATATGTCACAAAGACGTCCTTTAAAACTACGCAAATTGCACGACAGAAACTCGCAGCTGTGCCATCGGCGAAGAATTCTAAGTCACTAGAGCAGCAAGCTCATCAGCTGGTAAACGCTTGCAAACCCAAGGTATACGCTGCCAGGAAAGCCGGGGCACGTACTCAATGGCTGTCCGTTCGTCCAAACGGGCCTGCTCTTCAAACTCCCGCATTCTCTTCACCAACACCGGATTGTGTTCGAACAAGAAGGTCTCAAAGACACCACGAGGTGGCAGGTCAACTATCCGCAGATCGTCGAGCTTTGGCCTGGACAACATCACATAAATAGCCAAAGGCCAAGGCATAGTCGGCGTTGCTCGTCCATGAGGGTTTCGACAAGAAGGCAAGCAACCCTTGTCTAGCAGTGATGCCCTTTAAAACCGTAGTGCGTGAGAACACAACGAGGTGCCAGCGGTAACTGCTTGCGGACCACCTGCGCGGCTTGATTCCCACCAATAGACAGATCCCAGCCCGGATCCGATGTCACGCACGCAACCATACGTGACCCTGTGGAGCACTGCCATCTGGCAATTGAATGCTGCGATACTCCGGATCATCCACCTGAACCAAAACAGCCAACGGCTGATATCGTAACACCGCACGCCCACAGCCTGGCAATTTGATGGAGCGAACAATGACGGGCAACTCTCGACTGAGCATCGGGATGTCCTAAATGCAACTGATGCGCGCTGCCATCCCTTCATACAGCGGGCAGATGCCCATCAGGTATTGAGTCTTGTTCATGTTGGCGACTTGCAACGCCGCAAAACTCTGCTCCTTCGTCAACTCAGTGGGTCCTTTCGCGCGATCGATGGCCTGTACCAAAAACAACGTTCTGGACTGTTGTTGAGCTTCCCAGGCAACACGGAGATGCTGCAACGGAGCCACTTGTTCCCATGCCAGACCACCCCAGTGAGCGTTCAACAACCGTGTCCGCAGCATCCCGTCCTCCAGAAGTTGCTCTCGGCTGATCAAACGAGATAGGCCTGCCTTCCCGCATCGACAAAAGAATGCGCACTTGGAAAACCGTCCCGACCCAGTGAAGTGCACAACTCGTTGCAGCGAGGACTTGAGCGCAATCCGTCCTAATTCGGAAGCATTGCTGGTGCGCTCTGCCGCCTCATCTTCAACACCCGCCTCCGCTTCATTCTCGCTTTCACGCACCGCCGCTGCATCAGTAGCCCGTTGAACGTCTTGCCACTCGCACAAGGACAGACAGGCAGTTTGTCGCAATTGCAGAAAGTCAGCCAGCTGGAATCCAATAGGAACCTTACCAAACCATTGCTCTAAATACCGAACGGTCTCAAGCCTCCAATGTTCCTGTCAAGTCATGGCAAAACGAAACGTGCCAGCATGGTAGACATCGGGCGGAACCATAGACAACTCGTCCAGCAACATAGCCATGGCCCCTCCTATTCACGTCGCTTCGCGACGGTAACCGCCCGCACCGGATGGAAGGGGACAATACATCCACCGAGTCCCGGAAGGAAGCCCGAGCTGCTTGTGCTCTTGGAGCCAAGGGAGTGAGTATGAAAGGAAGTGTCCGACATAGCGTCCATATTGTCGGCCCCAGAACGGCTCCCCCCCAACGTGGCTGATGGAGACGCGTCCTTTCGGTAGTAACTTCTAGATCTCTGTTAGGCAATATCTGCACTCTATTCCACTCCCTTTGGAGCCTTCGTTAGACCATGTTTACGACGTTCAAGTACCTATCTCGGGGAAGCATACTGGAGACTCCGGACCAGCCACGTACCCGGACGTTCAAGTCCCCATCTCGCAGACATGTCCGTTAGATAGTGACTTCTAGGATTATGTTACGTACCGCTCAGTCCCTATCTCGCAGACATGTCCGTTGGATAGTGACTTCTAGGGTTATCTTA
>CAXAMN010000336.1:1743431-1775840 GCA_963970005.1 Durusdinium trenchii
TGCGGAGCTCGTCCCATCGAGCTTCAACTACAGACTTTGAAGACGAGTTCGCCTGAAACAACGCACACACACACCCAAACCAAGAAACAAGCTCCATCAGAAAGACACGGACAAATTCGAGCATCACGAAGGCGTCACTGAACGGAACATATACAGGGCAACTTTTTGAGCGTATACACCATCACAAACCGTGATCCGCAACATTGATGCAAAACCAAAACACCGTCCTGTGAAGACACATGGTTGGACAGCTTTGTAATCAACTCCTCTTTGCTGTCGCTGCTTGACACCCCAATGTGCTCTGCCATCCGCTTCAACTCCAACATGCCAAACTTGGCCAACTTCTCACGCAGACGGGCAGGTCCTCCCTCCACCACACGACGTTGTAATTCAAAAATGTCCTCTGCGCATTGAAACTTTGTCAGCAGAGTGTTTGTGATATCATTCTTTCGACATCCCTCTGGCAGAAAAATATTCAAGGACGCAGCAATGGCGATCAATGCCTCTTTGTTGAAAGAAGACAAACGTCTCTCCAACCATGCAACGCCTTGAAGTCGCAAACCCTCTTCCAAGCACGGCAACTGGTCCATTCTCGCGGACAATCCATTCAAAAAATGGAACAGTCGCCACACTAGTATGACACGCGTGACGGGCGCGCGACTCGAACCAAAAGCTTGTTCTGCAAGCATGTTCCGCAAGCAAACTCTACCCATTCAAACTTGCAATGCCTTCACTACCTCCATGCAAACATCCAAGCTCCAGACATTCCTACCACGGATGCCCTCCTTCATCCATCCTCCGCCGATGCCAAACGAATTCTTTGCATAATCACCATTGCGTCGTGAAAAACAGATATGCTCCCAAATCTTTATTGCTTTATGGAAATGTCTTGCCTTGCAGCACTGACTCCAAGTAAGGCCCCGACCACAACGGTGATGTCATCGCTCAAAGCAGCTCCATGTCCAAACTCTTCATTTGCTTCACAGAACACCTGAACGACCCCCTCGAATTTGCGAGAAAAGTGATTATCAAGCAATTATCAGTTAAACTCGAGTTTTCCAAGAGTCATGACTTCTTTATTCAATCTGATATTGAGTAAGAAGTTGCGAAGAAATTAGATTAACAAATATTAAAAGAAATGATATGTGGAAAGAGAGAAAGAGGGGGTGGATGTGAAGGAATGACAGTGTGGATGCGCAGGTGTGATATAGATGTGCAGATGTGTGGGTGTGTGGAGGTAGAGAGGTAGATCTGCGGATGTGAGCGTGTGAAGATGTAAATGTACCGAGGGGAGGGTGTGTAGACGTAGATGCGCAGATGCAACGGCAGCGCAACGTTGTGGGTCAGGAGCGCCAACCTTGGCGCATATCTCACTGCGCAAGCACAACGCTGAAGAGGATCGAATCAAACTTCTTATACAGCACAGCAGCGACACGCCGCGTGTACACCAGCGTGTTTCACGCTCCCCACTAACACGGCACCACGCAAACGCACTTTCCACCAAGGCCGCACGGTCTGCCCACACACGAAGCAATCCTATCCCATGATGCCGCCAATCATCCCGATCACCAGCGACACACCGCGGTTACACCAGCATGTTTCGCGCTCCCCAGTGGCATGGTGCCACGCAAACGACTTCCGACCAAGGCCGCACAAATAAGAACGCGTGGCAGTGCGACATCACGAATGTAATTTTGCCACACGGTCTGCCCACACACTAGAAGCAATCCTATCACACGATACCGCTTATCATCCCGCAGCAGCGAGACGCCGCGTTTACAGCAGCATGTTTCGCGCTCCCCAGTGGCACGGCGACACGCGAACGCACTTCCCACCAAGACCTCGCAAATCCGCATGGTACTGCGACATCGCGAACGTAATTTCGCCACACGGTCTGCCCACACACTAGAAGCAATCCTATCACACGATACCGCTTATCATCCCGCTCACCAGCGTCCGACACGCCGCGTTTACACCAGCAAGTCTCGCGCTCCCCAGTGGCACGACGCCACGCAAACACACTTTCCACCAAGGCCGCGGAAATCCGCATGGTACTGCGACATCACGAACGTAAATTGGCCACGCGTTCTGCCCACACACTACAAGCAATCACATCCCGCGATACCGCCAATCATCCCGCTCACCAACGACACGCCGCGTTTACACCAGCGTGTTTCGCGCTCCCCAGTGGCACGGCGACACGCGAACGCACTTCCCACCAAGACCTCGCAAATCCGCATGGCACTGCGACATCACGAACGTAATTTCGCCACACGGTCTGCCCACACAAGAAGCAATCCACGATACCGCCAATCATCCCGCTCACCAGCGACACGCCGCGTTTACACCAGCAAGTCTCGCGCTCCCCAATGGCACGGCGCCACGCAAACACAATTGCCACCAAGGCCGCGCAAATCCGCATGGTACTGCGACATCACGAACGTAAATTGGCCACGCGTTCTGCCCAGACACTACAAGCAATAACATCACACGATACCGCCAATCATCCCGCTCACCAGCGACACGCCGCGTTTACACCAGTGTGTTTCGCGCCGATAGTGGCACGGCGCCACGCGAACGCACTTCCCACCAAGACCTCGCAAATCCGCATGGCAACGCGACATCACGAAGGTAATTTCGCCACACGGTCTGCCCGCGCGCTACAAGCAATCATATCACATGATACCGCCAGTCCTCCCGCTCCAGCGACACGCCGCGTTTACACCAGCATGTTTCGCGCTCCCCAGTGGCACGGCGCCAAACGCACTTCTCACCGAGGCCGCGTAAATCTGCATGACACTGCGACATCACGAACGTAATTCGCCACACGGTGTGCCCACACACTAGAAGCAAACCTATCGCGCGATAATTACCGCTTATCATCCCGCTCACCAGCGACACGCCGCGTTTACATCAGCATGTTTCGCGCTCCCCAGTGGCACGGCGCCGCGCAAACACACTTGCCGCCAAGGCCGCGCAAATCCGCATGGCACTGCGACATCACGAACGTAATTTCGCCACACGTTCTGTCCACACACTACAAGCAATCACATCACGCGATACCGCCAATCATCACGCTAACCAGCGAGATTCCGCGTTTACGTTAGCGTGTTTCGCGCTCCCCAGTGGCACGGCGACACGCGAACGCACTTCCCACTAAGACATCGCAAATCCGCATGGCACTGCGACATCACGAACGTAATTTCGCCACACGGTCTGCCCACACACTAGAAGCAATCCTATCACATGATACCGCCAATTATCCCGCAGCAGCGCGACGCCGCGTTTACAGCAGCATGTTTCGCGCTCCCCAGTGGCACGGCGCCACGCAAACGCACTTCCCACCAAGGCCGCGCAAATCCGCATGGCACTGCGACATCACGGACGTAATTTCGCCACACGGTCTGCCCACACACTAGAAGCAATCCTATCACACAATACCGCCAATCATCCCGCAGCAGCGAGACGCCGCGTTTACAGCAGCATGTTTCGCGCTCCCCAGTGGCACGGCGCCACGCAAACGCACTTCCCACCAAGGCCGCGCAAATCCGCGTGGCACTGCGACATCACGGACGTAATTTCGCCACACGGTCTGCCCACACACTAGAAGCAATCCTATCACACAATACCTCCAATCATCCCGCTCACCAGCGACACGCCGCGTTTACGCCAGCATGTTTCGCGCTCCCCAGTGGCACGGCGCCACGCAAACGCACTTCCCACCAAGGCCGCGCAAATCCGCATGGCACTGCAACATCACGGACGTAATTTCGCCACACGGGCTGCCCACACACTAGAAGTAATCCTATCACGCGATACCGCCAATCATCCCGCTCACCAGCGACACGCCGCGTTTACACCAGCATGTTTCGCGCTCCCCAGTGGCAGGTCTGAGTCCAGCTCCGAAAGGCTCTTTCCCGCATTACATTTGCACTACAAACTGGCAACTTCTGCGTCCAGCTCCGAAAAGCTCTCTCCCGCACTACATTTGCACTACGAACTGGCCAGGTCTGAGTCCAGCTCCACAAGTGAAGCGCCAAGTCTCCAAAACCAGCGTTTCCTACGAGACTTCCTCCAGAAGTGAAGCGCCAAGTCTCCAAAACGAGCGTTTCGTACGAGACCTCCTCCAAAAGTGAAGCGCCAAGTCTCCAAAACAAGTGTTTCGTACGAGACTTCCTCCAAAAGTGAGGCGCCAAGTCGAGCGTTTCGCGCGAGACTTCCTGCAAAAGTGAAGCGCGATCAATCCAAAACACACTCTCGCCTGCATTTCAGGCCTCGACACGCACGATCTCCGCAGAGGGTTGCGCCGGACCGGGCAAAAACGCAATCTCACCTGCATTTCGCGCCCTCGACACGCACGATCTCCGCAGAGGGTTGCTCGCGACAAGTCCAAAACGCAATCTCACTTGCATTTCGCGCCCTCGACACGCACGATCTCCGCAGAGGGTTGCGCCGGACAAATCGAAAACGCAATCTCACCTGCATTTCGCGCCATCGACGCGCGCGATCTCCGCAGAGGGTTGCGTTTCGTGGTGCCCTGGCACCGCCCCCGCCTTAAGAGAGAAAGAAAAGAAGAGCGAGAGGTGAAGATGTGAGATGTGCAGATGTGAAGATGTAGATGTAGATGTACAGATGTGAAGATATGAAGATGAGCAGAGCTGTAGATGTGCAGATGTGAAGATGAGCAGAGGTGTAGATGTGCAGATGTGAAGATGAGAAGAGATGTAGAGATGTGCAAATGTAGGAGATGTGCAGATGTGAAGATGTGCAGATGTGAAGATGTAGATGAGACGTAGTTCTACAGATGTTTTTTTGCGAAGAACCCTTCGCGGACGCTCTCCGGAATTACGCCGGCATAGGCCCCAGATAGCATTGCCAGCGCCCATGCGCGCGCAGCGGCGCCCTGCAGCGGCACCCTGCGGCGCTGCAGCTTGGGTGTAGCGCGCGCAGAGCGCCCTGCAGCGGTGCCAGTGCCCAAGCTCCGAACCGCGCGCGCCGCCGGCGCGATGCAACGGCGCCAGCGCCCAAGCTCCCAAGCGCGCACGGCAGCGGCACCAGCACTCGGCGCAGTTCTGGAGAGGGGACAGACGTTGCCAAGTAGATGCACAGAGCTGGCGCTGGCTGCCTTGGGCGCTGCTCATCGATGCCAATCTGCTCTGATGACATCCCTGCGAAGGCCAGGGCGGACCTCTGGAGGAGATGGACAACGGCCGGCGCACAAGCACCGCAGTCAGAAGATACCTAACCATTTCTTTTTCGGGCGAAAGTCCATGCGTGATTTGCTTGGTGGCTGCAGCTGCAGACCGTTGGCCTGTTTGCAGTACCCAAGATGAGAGCTTTGACACGTTGACGTTGAATCCTACTGTTATAAACTCCAGGTTGCAAGACAATTGCACGTGGGTATATTCCACGGAAAAGTTGCGAATTTCATGAGATGACCTCTGTGACTTCTATTGCGCTTTCAAGGAAATTCATTTTTTCTGCTTCAATGGAGGTCAACATACAGGGGAGGTCTAGTGGAACGCTGGTCATGGGGACGCCCTTGCTGTTGAGATTGGTCAGCAAAGTCATGCGAACCAGGCAAGATGAACGCCTGTTCAGTACAAGTACAGGCAGGCTGTTTGTTGAACTTTTGGCCATTGACGGTCACATTGGCTTGCAAAAGGTGGCAGTAGATGGAGCGCTGGGGTCACATGAACATCCGGATGTCGAGGCGTTTCAAGGAGCTGAATTAAGCAAACTTCTACTTGTAGACCAGGCTTATTGTTTGCAGCCCCTGAAGAAAACAAACTCCGTGGCCTATGTAGGTTGAGTTTGTGGCGCCTCCAGCCATGATTGTCATTGCTTGTTTTTGTGAGCATGCAAACTTCTACTTGTAGACCAGGCCTTATTGTTTGCGGCCCCATGAAGAAAACAAACTCCGTGGCCTACGTAGGTTGAGTTTGTGGCGCCACCAGCCATGATTGTCATTGCTGGTTTTTGTGAGCATGATGTTGATAAAGTGCGGTGAATGTGCCCGCAGTGTGCTGGCCTCGAGTGCTAGGAGTGCCTAGATGTTTCTCGCGCGCCTGTGTCTCAGTTTGTAGTGGTATTGATTTTGCTATGGCTTCGTCTTCGGCTGCCGGCGTGGATGGCGATTTTGATGAAGCTTTGAGGATTAGCTGGCAGCAGCTGGAGCCATCCGTGCATCGGATGCCATGGGAATCTGGTGTGGTAGGTTTTGCGTTGGGGCGGCTCAGCTTCCTGCAACTGGTCATGCCTAACGCAGGCATATCGTTGCAGCGGCCTGCAGCCGTGCCTGTCGTCCCGACCAGCAGTCTTGCAGTTTATGGACATCCAGAAGGCCGCGGTTCCGGGGAGCCTGGTGTTTCCAAGCGGCCGCGCTTGGCTTTGTGACTTTCTCGGCGCTGCCAGAAGACCGTGCGACCAGCTGCAGCGGAGGATGATGCGCGGCATGTGACTGTCATCTCGCAGTGGGCAGCAGTTCTGTTGAGTGTTCCAGAAGCTTCATGGGTTGGACGGGTGGCCGTTGAAGAGGCAGCCGCAGACCCTCCCCGGAGCACTCCTTTTTGGGTCAGGCTTGCACCATCATTGAGGACATAGCGGGCTTGAAGTCCACGGCTACGCTTCTGAAGCGCTTGGGTGCTATGCGGAAGTTCATGACTTGGTCATCTGCACAAAAGTTGGCGGCCCTTCCATTTCGCGAAAGCTACTTGTATGCATATGTGCGACATCTTTGGGACAGCCAGGCAGCGTCAACAAGTGCCCAATCTTTCGTGGAGGCAGTGCGGTTTTCCTGGGCGCTTTTTGGCATTGACGGCGAACCTATCAGCAAGCGCGTAAGTGGAGCTGCGGCCAAGCTTGCCGCGCGGAGCGGGCCCATCAAGCAGGCCCCTCCTCTGTCAGTGGAGCAAGTGAAAGAGCTGGAGTTCGCGGTCGTGCATGCTGAGTCATGTCAGGACAGGCTGCTTGCTGGGTCACTGCTGGTGCTGCTCTATGCTCGCTGCAGATTTGGGGACGGCCAGCGTGCCACATCTTCGATTGTTGACTTGGCTGGGGCATCGTCTTCCACAGGTTTTGTTGAACTTGCGGTGCGGGCCTACAAGACCGCCACCAGTGCGCGGAAGAAGCGGCAGATCCTCCCTGTGGTGGCTCCGATTTTCTCTCTCTCCGGGCTGGCCTGGTTCGATGCTTGGATGGCTGCCCGCGCTGGTCTAGGTCTCCCCAAAGAGGGATCGCTGTCCGCGCCGCTCCTCCCCTGCTTCGACGGACATGGCCTGCCTACGGCTCTGGGGCTATCTTCCAGTGAGGGAGGCGCAGTTTGGGATGCCGAGACACGGACGCTGCCAGCTTGACGGAGGATTCCGATGATGGCGCGGCATCCGCTGCGTCTGGTTTCGGCTCCGAGTCGGACAGTGACCCCGAGCATCTGGACGATGAGGCTTCGCTCCTACAGTTGGTGCCCATGCGGCCCCGAGTCTTGCATGCTGCTGGTGGGCGAATTGTCTTCCGGCATAAGTACTCCGGCATCTGTCACGTGGGCAAGTCAGACAATGAGCGACTAGAATGCGGACGGCCAGTCTCTGACAATTTTGCACAGGAGCTGTCCGTCAGCGTTTCTGCAGTGAAATGCAAGACATGTTTTCGGGAGCATAGGGAATCAGTAGAGGCACGGCTCAGTTAGCAGTCCGGCGCGTTGGCGGCTGAAAGCTGTCTTCGTCGTTCCAGGGCCAAGCTGCGCTTCCTTTTTCCCCCCTCTCACAGTGCGAAGGTGGCCGTGGTGCCTCCTAAGTGCCAAATACCATGGGCACGCAGGGCAATGTGCTCGTGAAAACTTGGCTCTGGGCCTGTCGGGCGTTGGTTAGCAGCAGCTTCCAGTGTCCGCGAAGGGAGATGATTCCTGCAAACCCAGTAATGTACTGGAGGTGATTCCCGTGCGCATCCAGCAATGTGCTGGTCAGGAGGGGTTCCGGCGTGAGCTGGGCAGGAGGTGATTCCTGTCTTTGTCATGGGCCCCATGCCGACTGTTTCTTGCCTATTGGCTCCAGTGTTCAGCTGACCTGCGACTGCCTAGGTTGTTTTTGCTAGTTTTCACTCCTTGTGGATTTGCACAGCCATGGCAGGGTTGATCGACAGCGAAGCGGCTTTCACGCACCGGTTGTTGGAGCTCCGTTTCACAGAAGCCGAGCGTGAAGCTTTAAAGAAGCAAGATCTTGTGACATTTGCTGCGCTGGCATTTGCGGCCTCAGTGCAGCCGGGTCAGATTGATGAGACTAAGTTCGCGGCTCTTGTGCAAGCATGCTTCGGGTCCGCCGATGCTACCGTGGGGCAGCCAGGGAAACTACGCCACGCCGGAAGATGGAGGTGCCTCCAGAATGCCGCCCCAGGAGCGTGATCGTCGTCTGGCGGATCAGCGCCAGAGGCTTGCCGGAGTGCAAATCCGTCATGCTTCCGAGCCCTCTCATGCCTTGGTCGACAAGTTCGTGAAGATGCTTCATGACGCATGTCTCAGCTATGTGCCTCTGAGTTCTTGCACAAGTCGCGAGGATGAGATGGCTTGCATGCGTACTGAAAAGCAGTTGTTAACCATGGAGCGCAACCAGTTGGTTTTGAAGGTCAAGGAGCCCAGCGGGCGTGTGGATCTCGGATCCGAACTTCGTGTGCTTCAGTCCCTCACTTATCTGGCACTGGCTGCCGACCAGGCGGGCTTGATCAGCTTCAAGATTTTGGATGCCATCCACCAATCTTTTCTGGTGCATTTGAGCCGCCCGGCTCCACCTGGATTTGATCCACCTGCCATTGCGTCCTTGCTGAGGGCGGATCAGGAGCTTTGGAAGCTGGTTTCGGACGAGGGTGGCTCTAAGGTGCAGCAGGATGACTCCGGAAGAAACTTTGATCGGCTTTCCTCGTCACCCACTGTGGTATTCTACATGTTGCCCACTCCAAAGCAGTCAGCAGATGGGAAGAAGCGCCGCAAGTCTGTGGACTCCGAGTCGGCATCCCCTCAGCGGAAGAAGGCGAAGAAGTCGACGCAGAAGTCTTCGGGGCGGATGCCCAAGGCTTTGGTGGGCCTGTCCTCGAAAGATAAACATGGAGTCCCATATTGCTATAACTTCAACTGCATGGTTGCGCAGAGGAGACGCACGGCGACCCACCTCGCTGTGCCAAAGGGCTGCACTTGCGCGTGAAGTGCAATAAGGCCCACGGGCAGCATAAGTGCCGTGCTTGAACTGCATTGGAGCCGCCCCCTCTGCATGGTGTCGTGCAATCGGAGCTACGGCCGGTCTGCGTCGAAGTGTCGACTGGCCAATCATTTTCGGGCTCGCGAGTTTCACACCATACATGTGCGTCGTTCAGAAGTTCCAGTGCGGGCGCCGCTTTGCTTGAACTTGCTCAGCAGCCACCAGCAGGCCATTGCAGAGGAGCTGTTCCGTTGCAGTTCAGTTGTCCACGTGGTTTTCTTACATCCCGGCCGCGACAGAGCTATCCTGGCATGGGTGCGCAGCCAATGTGTAGAGCTATCTTGGCGTGGCGGACAGTGAGCAGTGGGGCAGCGCCTTTGCAACTTTTGGGCCTCGTAAGGTGGTTTTTCACACGTCATCTTTCTCGACAGCTGGCCCGGAAGGACGACATGAGCGCAGGGTTGCTTTGTGGTCCAATGTGGCGGCATTCGCCCATCTTCACGAGTCCTACGAGTCGGGCGAGGTCAAACTCAACGGCGCCGCTGGGCTGCTACCGGCAAGTGTTTGCAAGCATTGGTCTTACATCATGGAAGACCCAGCTGTGTCGCGCGGCTACCTTCATCCAGCCATCTGTGACGTTCGGCAAAGAGACCTGCAGAACCGATCCTCCAGCAAGTTCTTAGTCGCCAGTCACCCGGAGCTCGGCATGCTGGCCCCTGGCTCCAGGGAGCCTTTGGCCTACCTGCATGAAGCGCGGCAATTAGTCCACCCAGCTGAGCGTGCTGCATCCATTAGTGCTGGTCTGCAAGAAGCCATTGGCAAGCACTTGTCGGACTAGCCGGCAGCGCTGGCGGTGAAGCGGAGTGCCTTTCTGGCAAAGGCTTTGCGGCTGATTCGGGCCCTGCGCGATGATGAGAACAAGTTGCACAGCGGTATGCCGGCTCACCTCGCAAAGGTCACGCAGGGCAAGCGCATCTTGGTGCTTGGTGCACTTTTGCAAGAGATCGGCCATCCCGATGCGCAGCTCGTGCGGCGTCTTAGTTCAGGCTTTCCTTTGTTCGGTTGGTTGGATCGCTCAGGAATTTTTGCAGGGTCCCTCAAGCCTCCTTCTTTGCTTCCGGCTGAGCTTGAGCGGCTGGCGCCCGACATGAATCAGTGGATTGCTGGAGCCTGCAAGTCCTCGAGCAGCTCGGTCATGGACCGTGCTTTGTGGGACGCCACGATGGAAGATGTGGGAAAAGCACGGGCCGAGGGGCCATATGACATGACGGAAGCTTCAGTACTTGCCGGAGATCGCCTGGTTTGCTCTAGGCGTTTTGCAGTGCAGCAAAAAGAGAAAATACGGGCCATCGACGATTTTTCAGCCAGCAACATTAACCGGTGCACCGGCGCGCGAGAAAAGGTGCGGGTCGAATCTGTTGATGCCGCTGCAGTCATGATTCGGCAATGGATGCTGGCTTTGCGTGGTTCTGGGCGCCAGCTAGTGGGCAAGGCCTTCGACGTGAAAGCCGCTTACCGGCAGCTGGGCATCTGTCCTGAGCATTTGCACGCGGCATGGATCTGCGTGTACCGGCCAGACACTGGTAAGCCTGCTTTCTTCCGACTGCACGCTCTTCCTTTCGGGGCTTCTTCCAGTGTTTCCAACTTTCTGCGGTGTGCAGAAGCCATCAAGCGCCTGGGAACTCAGCTGCTGTTCGTCACTTGGACCAGCTTTTTCGACGACTACATCGTGGTGTGCCCAGAAGATTGTGCTGCTGAGACTGACAAAGCCGTCAGAATATTTTTCCAGTTGCTGGGGTGGCGGCTTGCCTTGGAGCCTGAGAAGCGCAAGCCTTTTGCCACCAAGTTTCAAGCCCTCGGGGTTGTTTTCGATCTGTCGCGGGCGAGCGAAGGCATTTTGGCCATATCGAACACTGACTCCCGCAAGCAGGAACTGTCGGAGGTCATTGATGCGGTGCTGGTGTCAAAGAGACTCTCTTTCAGAGCGGCCACGTCGCTTAGGTCCCGCATGCTTTTTGCTGACTCGCAGATTTTTGGTCGCTTCGCTAAGAAGGCCATGAGCCTTCTGGGACAGCACGCTGAGCACGCACGCTTTGATGAGGTTGTAAGTGGGGATCTGCTGGCGGCATTGTCATGGCTGAAGCAAAGGGTTCTCCATGGACCATGCTGCTTTTTTTTGGACGGAGCTTGCGAGCATGTGCATGAGCAGGCGCAGTGCTCTGTTGGTGGCGTCCTCATCGACAAAGCTGACGGGCCACTTGCCTGTTTTGGGGAGCCTGTGCCAAGAGACGCCGTGCTTAGGTGGAGCAAAGCCAAGACCGCGAAGCAGTTGAACTTCGAAGCAGAGATCATGCCTCTACTCGTTGCTTTGACCTGCTGGCCTGACAGGTTGAAAGACTGTCTATTGCTAGTCTTCATTGACAATGATGCTGCGCGACATGCTTGGGTGTCTGCCACGGCGAAGACCAAACATGCCAGGAACATGATCCATTCTGCGTTGTCCCTCGAAGCACAGTTGGGCATCGTTTCTTATTTCTGTCGAGTACCCACGCATTCCAACATAGCGGATGCACCTTCGCGATTAGATTTCAAGTTGTGCCAGGAAATAGGAGCTGCACGTGCTAGGGTCAGTTCTCCTGACCTGCTCAAGTGTTCCGGGCTGTCGGATGATGTAGCGGGGGTTGACTTTCGGTTGCCCCAGCACTGAAAGACAGTCTGTGCAAAGCACCAGGGCTTGTCTAGAATTCTGCTGTGCCTATGGTTCAGCCCCAACAGTAACAGTCTCGCGACTGAAAAAAGAAGGGACGGTGCGCAGCGTGTTGCTGTTTTGCAGCCCTTCAGGTTTCCATGCCCTTGCTTGTTGGCGTCTTCGTGGGTTGTAACAATAAGCAAACTTCTACTTGTAGACCAGGCCTTATTGTTTGCAGCCTCATGAAGAAAACAAATTCCGTGGCCTATGTAGGTTGAGTTTGTGGCGCCTCCAGTCATGATTGTCATTGCTTGTTTTTGTGAGCATGCAAACTTCTACTTGTAGACCAGGCCTTATTGTTTGCGGCCCCATGAAGAAAACAAACTCCGTGGCCTATGTAGGTTGAGTTTGTGGCGCCACCAGCCATGATTGTCATTGCTGGTTTTTGTGAGCGTGATGTTGATAAAGTGCGGTGAATGTGCCCGCAGTGTGCTGGCCTCGAGTGCTAGGAGTGCCTAGATGTTTCTCGTGTGCCTGTGTCTCAGTTTGTAGTGGTATTGATTTTGCCCCGCCCGCCCGCCCTTGGACAGAATGGGTAAGGGGGTTGACTTTCGGTTGCCCCAGCACTGAAAGACGTCTGTGCAAAGCACCAGGGCTTGTCTAGAATTCTGCTGTGCCTATGGTTCAGCCCCAACAGTAACAGTCTCGCGACTGAAAAAAGAAGGGATGGTGCGCAGCGTGTTGCTGTTTCGCAGTCCTTCAGGTTTCCATGCCCTTGCTTGTTGGCGTCTTCGTGGGTTGTAACAATAAGTGGCTTACAAGGATGTTGGGTTGACAGCACGCCCCGGCAAGCGTCAGAGACAGGTCGGTCGCGCAGTTGTTTCGGGCGCAGAAGTGGATGGCACAGTAGGCAATGTTTCGGCTGCCAGAACTTGCAGTTAACTTTTGTGACTTCACTGTTGGGTTGTTGAAAGCCGTGTTGTTGTTCCGGAGACCTGTGTGTTCAGCGCTTGACAAAGTCTACAGCGTGCTGGCTCCCACCTTGCAAACTGACCTCAGGGCTTCACTGTCTAGTTTCAAGTACATGATGGATGCTTCGCCATACGGCGACATTTGCAGAGCCGCAGTGCCGACCCAAGAGCTTTGGAGGCGAACCGGGCAGGGAGGTGGGATTGGCGCATGAAGAGCTGTTTGGTGAACGGTTGGAAGACAGGCAAGCTTATGACGAGGCCCCCCCCTGAAAGTCTGCAAGGCATGATCACAGAGTCCTCTTCAATCGTGTTGAACTCTTTGGAGGCTATGGGTTTCGCTTTTGCTGCCACGCAGAAGCAGACTTCCGTGTTGGTGAGGGGGTTGAGCGCGCCGCTGTCTGTCGAGATTACGGCAATCTTATTGACAAGAGTGTGCTTTTAATTCTGCGAATTTCGGCACGGTTTGCGCACGAAGGGAGCACGGGGGTGGCGCACAGCGCCCGCTTGCTGGTCCTTCGGTACTTTGCGGAGGCGTATAGGCTTGGTTCAAAGAGTCAGCCTGTGGGGGTTTAAAGCTTACAGACAGGATTACGGAAGAGCAGACAATGCTTCCATTGAGAACAGCTTTCATCTTGCTTCTTGCAATCGAAAGTGGGTCACACATCTCAATGCAACAACTGGCGGGTCGGTTATGTTTCTTTTGCATGTCATCCAGGTTCTGTTAGGGTTGGGACGCGCAATCACTCGCTTCTGTTTCTGCGCCTACGGATCTGGATTTCAGAAAGCAAGTCGCTCATAATAAGTCTTGGCATTCGCCTCTTGAAGGGAGGTTAAGTGTTCTTGTCGTTTCAAACGTCGTCGAGTCGTCGCTTTACGGTCGAGGGTTCCTTCACCAGAGCTATCAAGACTTTTGTTTCCAAATTCCGCTGGCAAGCCCCCTGGGTTAGTGAAGCAGTCAGCGCATGGCTGGTAATGGCCAGTGGCAGTAAAGTTGCAGAATCTTGGGGTCAAGTCCTCAAACTACGAAAGGAATTTGAGACGGGCTGGGGGGACGCTGAAACTGAAAGCCGGTTGAAGCATTGCGCAAAGACACATCCACATTGTTGCTTAGTTGGGTTGCCCGACGCACGAGTTACAATGGGCGCAGTTGCCAAAGGGAGAAGCAGTAGCAGGGCCGTGTTCTCAGAGGCTACCTCGGCCACGTGTTGGCGGGGGGCTGCTTGTGGCAGGCTCGCTGCACTGTCGGTCGAGTTTGAATAGGGAGGCCCATCTTGAGGGTCTGATGCCCCTGGCTCGCCCTGGCTCGCGTCGAACCTCCCCGGTTGGCTGCGCTCAACAAGGGAGCCCATGGCCGTTTTGATAGGATGACTCAAGTAGCGCAATGGGCTCGGCCAGTTGGTCCTTGGTTCCGGCTGCTGTTCATGGCTGGCGATGTTTGAGTTGAATTCTGACCTTAACCCTCACGACGCAGTGTACGCCCCTGGCCCGGTTTGCGCAAAACGGACGCGGCGTTCCTTGGACTCGTTCTCTGACTGGTGCGTCGCGAAAGCTCAGGCACCTTGACTCTGAAAGGTGCTTGATCTTTTCCGCACTGAGCCGCGAGGTACTGGTGCTGCACGGCATCACCAGCAAAGCCTGAATTCCGCAGGAGTTTGAGCGGTGTTTGGCAGGTTGACCGGAAGTGGCAGCTGGAAGAGCCAGGACAGTGCATTCTAGCAGTGTCTCCTTCAGTTGGGGCTGGTTGTCGTTTGCTGGAGTCGTGGGACATGGCTGTGCAGGCAGGTATGCTCCACCCCAATGAGATTTAGCTTGGTCACGTTGGGACATTGTTTTCCAGTTGGTACATTGTTGTTGGATAGGGCAGCCGCATCAAGAACCCCAAGGCTGCATGGTTTGCGCAGGCAGCGTTTGAGAGTTGATGACATCCACAGGCAGTTTGCGAGTTGGCGCTCAGTTTTCTGTTCAGTTTGACTAGTGAAAGTCATCAACGGATTCAGACGCTTGGCAATGTTTGCTTCTTTCTTAGGAGGTTAAGAGTGGAATGAAGGCTTGGGTTGAGTTGTTAGATTGGTTGGTTGAACATTACGTTGTTGAAGCTTGAGCATTGTTGGAACCTGGATGGCCGGACACCTTCATGAGCGGAAAAGATTCTGTGATGTCCGCTATGTCATGTTGAAAGCAATTGGCTTGCTCAAGGAAACCTTCCAATGCTTGCGTTGAGTTGCCACATTGGTCGGGCATTGGTTGAACATTAAGTCATCAAGTTGTTGAAGCTTGAGCGCTGTTGGAACCTGGATGGCATGGGACACTGCAATGAGCAGAAAAGACTCTGAGATGTCCATTATCTCACGTCGAAAGCAAAGGGCTTGCTCGAACAAACTTAGCCACCTTCCAAGGCTTGAGTCGAGTTGCTACATTGGTTGTACATTGGTCAAGCATTGGTTGAGCATTAAGCTGTTGAAACTTGAGCGGTGTTGCAACCTGGATGGCCGCTCGACCTCGCCGCCTTCTTCTGTCACGGCCGTTGGAAGCTTTGTAGAACACAAGGGTGGGTCACCTTGCCATGAGAGAGAGAGAGAGAGAGATTGATTTATAATATATCTATATAATATAATATAATATAATATAATATATATATACACTTTGATATTTACAGCATTTTTCTGAAAGGCGTGGGTCGCAAGCCAACAATCTCAAAGAAACACTTTGTGTATTTGCACGGTTGTACACCTGTACATACCATATCGACCTCTATGTTTGGCTCAAGAAAAGGGCGCTCTACATGTTGGTACTTGTAGGCTGTTGGCCTGTAAATTCAGGCTATCAGCCGTATCGCCAAAGAGCGGTACGCGCCATTTTAGCTGTGTCGCCGGCCCACCCTCGTATTGCGCACACGTGAGGTGGCATGGCTGATAGGCCCATCGAACCAATTCGAGATGGCACGGATCGATCGAGGTCGAGAGTCGGTGATGCTGATGAGGACGGGTCATATGTACAGACGGAAGTCTTCACTTCAGAGCCTGGTGATGACGCATTGGTTGAAGCACGTGGGAACGCGTTGCCACCAGTCGTTCCGACCGGTGCTACTCTTAAACCGGAAAGGCGGTTTCGCCCAATCTTATTAAACTACTGCCTTGCAGGTTCAGTAGAACTAGAAGTCAGTGCTTTCAGCGTTCAGCTTGTGATTGTGCTTTGTTGAATGTTTGAGCTTTTTTTTCCTCAAGCTGGCGGCCACAGCCATGATCTACACACCAAAGAGCAAAAGAGCTCGTGTTGGCACAGAGGATGAGCCGATGAAGGTGGCAGGGGTTCTTGTGCACGCAAATCACCCTTCTGCAGACGCCTAAATATATACATATGAATCCGTCACACACACATATATATGTAAATATATACTTAATATTTGTATGTATATAGATGAGCCCCTTGAGGACATCAGATGCAGAATCTTTGTGGCCCATGGGGGACACCCTAAAATCCCTGGTCATGTGTGTATTTTTGGTTTTTTTGGCAGCTTATCGCTTCGAAGCACAAAAGCAAAACACAGAAACAAGCACCTCAAGCACGAGAGTCAGTGGTTGTGGTAGTTGTTTTCTTTTCCTCTCTGCTCTGGGAGCTGCCTCCCTGTCGGCGTTGCTGATGCTGCCGTTTTGAAACCCCATTGCCCTTGCAGATATGACTGTTGTCCCTGCACAGGACCAGCGACCAGGAGAGGAAGAACAAGACCAAGCTCCAGCAACTTGGCAGGGGCTGCTGTGGGTTTCTGATGCTGTGGGGGCTGAGCTGGGGGTGCTGCCTCTGATGTGCCCTGCTGTTCCATGAGCTGTTCTGCCTTCGCCGTACAGCTGCACCTGCTGCTCAAATGTTCTTTCTCTTTCCCCTTGCCTTGTGATTGGTATGTGTGTGGTGTACGTGCGAAAAACACACACTAGAACACAATTATCAATTTTATACCTGGTGTGTCGAGCAGAATTGCCTGGAGACGGCTGAGGACACAGGCACACAGTTGAAGAGTGTGGTTCTGAGGGAACCAGAAAGTCTGAAAGCTGTCAGAATGCATTTGTTTGTTGTGTCTAATGCTTCCTTTGGAACAGGTGTGGACACACACACACACACGCACACTTTCAGAAACAGATTTACTCTTAAGGTTTTTTTTTTCACTTTTTCGCCATTCTGCTAGACAGGCTTCACAGATGGCAAAAGCATGCATGGATCCCTGGTTCTCCAACAGGAAACTACCTTTGGCTGACCCCCTCCTGTTTGATGTTTGGCACCATGGATAGGAATATGAACCCACACCAGGGAGCATTCCATAGTCCATTAAGGACGCAAAGCCTGGTGCACTCTACGAGCTAGCAATGCGCTTGAGGGCCTCGGACGCCTCCGTGTTTGAGCGGCTGTGTGACTCAGAGGGTGATGAGCAAACTGCTGCATATATGCCTGGCCGGGTGCCACCAGAAGCGCAAAGCTGCTTGATTTGTGGTGCTACTAAGCATGAGCACAAGTGGATGTGTAGGCGTGGGTTGAAGAATGCCAGACGTTGTGCAGGGTCGGTATGCTATTGCTGTGCCCGTGCTACCACTGTGCTCAAAATCACTCGTTCAGTGCAGGCTTTAAAGGCAGCTGGTGCGATAGAGTTGGTCCGGATCATGTGCAGTGAAATTCGGCGTGGCCTCAGCAGCCACGATGTGTGCTGCTGTTCCCGTTGCCAGTAGGGGTGAAGCATCTTGTGGGTGGACGAGCTCGGGGGTTTGCCGTTGGAACATCCACGAGAGTGCTTTATTTGGATTTGCGACTGTGCAGACAGTCCTTGGCTGAAGCTTCGTGAAAAGGGATGTGTCGTGTACATTTTCGGTCACCTTCGTGGTAAGGGCGAGACTCTCGAATTACATTCTCCGTGATTCTTCGGCCACCTGCGGGCGGTAGCGATAGTTCCGTAGCTCACCAGACGCCCACTATTATCCGAGAGGAGCTGCTTTGCATGTTTTTCCTTTAGACCTGTTTCTTCCTTTTTGTATGTTCTTCCATGTGCTTGAGTCATTGTGGAGCGGGTGCCACTAGTGACTTAGAGCTCAGTCCACGGATGATACTTTGTATTGACAGACGTTGATCACACCCAGCCGAATGACCGTCTTGATGACGCCTCAGGTGGAGAGTGGATTATTGCATGGAGAGGATAGCCAGACGAATAGAGGGCTAACTACGCCCCGGATTGGTTTGGCTCAAGTGGATAAAAGTGGTTCCTGTCGGGCTGAAACCGCAAACGCGGTAATCAGCCGTAGGCTGGACCGTTGCCGCTGCCATAGTCCCTTCGGCTGCTCCTTGAACGAAAGCCTCTTGGAACAGAGCGCGCGCGCTGCCGCTGGCGCTTCTGCACTTTTTGTGCTTTTGAGCTCTCTCTCTCTCGCTCTCTCTCCCGCTTCTTCAGACCCTCGCCTGCACATAAGCGGATCCTCTGCGCTTGCGCGGGTTCTGCATGCAAAGGGGTGAGCGCGGTGGGAAGAAGGCAAGGAAACAAAAAGAGCTTCGTGAAAGGTACGAACGTGGTGAGTTTGTCCCTCGGGCGGAGCAGGAACGTAAGAGGAAGTCTGCAGAGGTAGGATCTAGCAAGCCTTCAGCTTCAAGTCAGGGTTCAGAGTTGGGTGTGGGTTCAGTGCTGAGCGGTTCTTGACAGCCACCTGTCACTACCCCTGTTTGTGCGCAGACGTCAACCTTCTGACGCTCTTAGTGCTGACCCACAACCTTTGGAAGCTGCACTGTCGACTGAAAAAGTTCATACTGAGACTCCTGTTGTGACTGAGGTGCCGGTTGAGACACCACCTAAGGAACCGGTCAGTTTGTCGGCTCCTCTCACAAGCTTGAACCCTAGGGACCAACCTGAAGTGAAGACCACGTCCTTGGCTGCACCTCGTAGAGGGTTGGAGTTGCGCGTTTCGTTAGACTACCACGGGGTTTTAGACTGTGACGTAGCTAAGGGTCCCTCCGCCAAAGGCATCACCACTTCCAATAGAGAGGCCATTTGCTCGTTCTTAGCGACATCCCATTACAACCAAGTTGGGGTTTGTTCGTACATTGGGCGGTTCGGTCAGAAGAGTCAGCAGCGTAGGCAGAGCCTTGAGTGTGAAATTCGGGCTTTGAATAACTATTTGAGGTGTCAGGGCATCCCTGAGAGTCGTTTGGTGAAGTTGTGCATTACATCCCAGCAAGTGAAACCAGAAGTGCACAAGGATTGCTGCAGTGTTCACGTAGACGACAAGATCAGCGTGTTACAGGCGTGTCAGGAAAGGCAGGTGGTGCCAGTGTTGTTCACGACTTGCGCCAGTGATCAGTTCGCTACAGCATCTACTTTGTCAGACGCGCTTTTGAGAGTGCTCAGATTGGGGTGTCCTCGCGCCTATTCGGTGGAGTTCTATCAGCGAGCCTAAGTAGCAATTCATGGCATCATCAGGGAGTCAACCAAGTTCATTGAACATTTCGTCATCTTCAGCTGGTGGGGTACCGGGGAACCCGGGGGTAATTGTGTCAAGGGCTGCTTCCCGTTCTTCATCTGACACTCCTAGGGGGCGCGGTAGGGGACCATCTTCTGCGCTTGCGCGGGTTGGTTCAGTACGACCCAGAAGTATAGTGAAGCGGCGTACCATCCGCGACATTTTTGCAGAGGGTAGAGCATCCACAACCCCAAGGAGGAACGTTGAAGCACACGATTCGCACACGGCGGCGACTTCAGAGTTTCAACAAGACCTTCGCCCTGACCAGGCGCCAACGATGATCGATGCTCGCACTGTGCATGTTCAGTATAGCGCTGACCAGAGGCAGATCTTCTCCGCAGACCCCCAGGTTGTGGCCGAGGCCTCACAAGCAGTAGCAAGCGCTAGAATCGAGGCGCAGCAGCAATCAATGGAAGCGCAAAGAGCCACAGTAGAGATTGCGCAACAAGCCCAAAGGTACACATCAGAGCTCACAAATGAGGCAAGGCAAGCGGTAACGCAGGTTGAAAGAAATGCCCAGGACCAAGTGCGAGCTATGGAAGACCACTTGAGAGCCCACTATGAACAGAGGGAAGCACAATTGCTTGCCCAGCTGGAAAGGATTGCGCAATCACAAGCATCGATGCGTAACGTAGAAGCGTATTCCAGCGGTTCACCACTTCATGGTCAAAATGATGCGGGCTCTCCTCACCAACACGTTTCCGATTCCCTCCGGGTTCTTCAGGATCAGGTCAACGAACTAGTACATCGCCAGGTAAGTTTTGAGGTGACCGCAAATGAGATGTGGCGTGAAATTCGCCATACCTTGGAGGATCTGAGTGATCGAGTGTCTTCACTAGAATCTTGGTATGAAGAAACCTCAGTGCATGAAGTCGTTCGCTTGACTTCTCCTGACGGCACACCCATCAATAGAGGTGGACAGAGTGTCTTGAGTAGAGACGGTTCTCAGACAGAACAAGATCACACCACGGATCAGCTTTTGGAGGACCAGTGCTTGCGCTGGAAGGACGTGACTGCAGTTCGGTTACCCTCCTTACCAGAGTCTGCGGGGGCCTTGCGGCAATGGCGAAACACCGTACTTCCCATGTTCATGTCCCTTGACAGATCTGAACACAACCACCTTGCAAACTGGCTAATGAAAGCTTTTCATGCCAAGACTAAAGCTGAAATTCTTCAGCGGAACACTGACAGCGAAGGTTTCCCTCGGTTCGATCGGGTGTTGTGTTCTTGGTTTTCTAAGCCGGAGTGTTTGAAAGGTCACTTTGGGACCAAGATCCAAGCATACCTGGAAGAGGCCATGAATTCAGGACTCCAGCTTAGGGGACGCCCGTTGTTGAACATGGTTGTCAGGGAATTTGATTTGGATGCTGCGCTTGGAGGTGTAGTATCTGCGGTAGAGCTTTTCCAAATCCCATCCCCCGAACATGATAGCATCCCATCGTTGCAGAATTTCCGGGATAAGGTCCAATACATTCTGGGGCAGATTCCTGTGAATGAGAAACCGGTGGACTCCATGCTAGCAAAATGGCTCTTTGAACGTTTGAAGCGGGTCAAGTTTTTGCAGCTCACTATTGACAGAATTAGGGAGTCACCGTCAGAAGCTCACGAGAGAACGTATGAGTACTTGTGGGCTCGCATGCAGAGGGCAATTGCTGAGTCCCAGCACGACAAAAACCTTCAGTCCATTCAAGAAGGTTTGCGGAAGGGTCCAAACAAGAAGCCTGGACTTACGGGGGCAGCTTCGAGTTCGAAAGACGGGGGAAAGGGGAAAGGTAAGAGTGAGAAAGGAAAGGAAAAGGGAAAAGGAAGTAGTGTTGATGAAAAAAAGGAAAGGTGAAAAAGGTAAAGGGAAATCAAAGGAAAAGGGTAAATCAAAGGAAAAAGGTAAGAAAGCAGAAGCGAATGCATCTTCTCATGAGGCAAACGAAACAAGCAAAACGGAAGAAAGGGAGGAAAAAGGAATTTGCGTTTTTTACCCCAAGGGTTTGTGTCGCAGAGGCAATGATTGCCCTTACAGGCATGAAGGGCCAGCGCCAAAGGCCAAGACTGCGGCTACTGCAAAGCCGAAAGCTGCGATGGTAGCTTTGGTTGGGGCTTCTGTGTTGGGGAGTGTCGCGACTGCAGCAACCGCACTTCCCAGGACCAGCTCATTCAAGCTGGAGTGGGCACTTGATTCAGGCGCAGGTGAAAACCTTAGTTCTCATCATGCCTTTGCAAGACAGGGAGTGCCTGAAGCTGTGCTCAGGGACTACGAGACAATCTCAAGCAATCCCTTGACCTTCGACACGGGGGGCGGTCCGAAGGACACCAACAAAACGATTGGGGTGAGTGGTTCGGAATTTGGAGACGGAGTTGTGTATTTGTTGAGGTCGTGCCCGTATGTTAAAAGTCTTGGTAAGCTAGTTGAAAAGGGGTTTTCGTTTTTCTGGGGGCCAGGTCATTCTCCCACACTTGTACCTCCAATGGAGCGGTTTGTGGTGGAGTATGATGCGGATAAGTGTATTGTTGCTGACAGAGTTGAACATTGTGTTCCGGTGTTCACGGAAGAAACAACTTTTGTGCCCGGGATGCCTGCTGAGTCATCAGCGCCAAGCGCGGGACCAGCGGGTACCGAGTGGAAGCCCAGAGAAACCGGCGTCTCCACCTAGCCCTCATCTGCGTGAAGATGTATCTCGACCTCATGAATCCGCGGTTGGGGACATTTCATGTCTGCCGAACCCAGACACGTCAGGTCATCCGCCAGCTGAAAAGCCAGTTCCCAAGGAACTAAAAGAGCCCAAGCGAAAGAAAATTCCTGTAGATCACCTCCTTACTCATCAGCCCGCATTGCCATCGTGTGATGTGTGTCGTCAAGCCAAGCTTAGAACGCACGCGCACCGACGTTTTGAGAATCAATCTGAAGGCAAGCAACTTGCTCAGGTTGTAGAAGCCCCAAAAGCCTTCCTGCAAAGGATAGCCTGCGACCATCTTGAGGCAGTTGAGGAAGGGTCCAAAGGGGAAAAGTATTCTCTTGTTTGCGTAGATGAGTTTTCCGGTGTGCTGTTTGCGTACCCTTCAAGTGACAAATCCCAGTCCTCTGTTGAATCGGCTTTAAAACATTTCTGCAGGGAATCCCAGCCCATTGTTGCGTCAGACCGCTATTCCAGCATTCTTGGAGCAATTCGCGAGCTTGGTATGCACCCGGAATCTTCACCACCAGGCGACAAGTTCCACAACCCACTAGCTGAATCGGCAATCAAAACAGTTCGTCAAGGAACTCGGTCCTTGCTCCTGCAAAGCGGCCTCAGCATCAAGCATTGGCCAAAAGCAATGACTTGTTTTTCCTACCAGTACAGTGCTACAACTCCGCCTAGGCTTGAGAAAGGTGGTTTGAGGGACCGAGCTGGTAGAGAAGTTCTAGAAGAAGGAGTTGAAGAGGCCGACACCCCAGAATGGGAAAGCAAGCCTAGCATACCCCGTTGAAGGTCGAATGTTTCCTTTTGGTTGCCTGGTGTGGTACAAAAAGCGAGATTTTCATGGTTCTTTTCAACCCACTGGAGTACCTGCCCTCTATGTAGGGCCTGAGGTTTTGCCTGCAATGCGTTTCAAGGACACACATGTTTTGTACGACCTTCAGCTTTTGACGGGTGAGGGTCGTGGGAAGGAAGTTATCACCAAAGACATTGTTGCACCTTCAGGAAAGTGGGTGTTTCCCTTGACGTCCGTACCCATGCTCAAGCCTGTTACCCCAATGCCCAGTGAACCTCCTGAATTTGACAATCCGATATCTTGGTCCGACGAAGTCGATGTGTCAACCCGGAACCGAGCCATTACTAAGCGTCGTTTGGAACAGTATGGCCAAACTGAGTACTGTGATGGCTGTCTTTTAGGCACTTACTCGCACACTGCGGAATGTAGGGAGAGGTTCAACAGGTTACTCAACGACTCGGAACCACTCCCGCCTCGGAAAGATGTGGAGTCTCATGAACAAGGTCAAAAGGGTTCCACATTAGAAGACACAAGCGTTGGGATGTTGTTTGTGGATGATGTCCTTGACCATCCTGAGGGTTCCGAAAGCGTTCCGACTTGTCCTTCAGACTCAGACGAAGAATTCACATATACACCGACCGACCCTGGAGATTTGGATGAGATAGGAGAGCTTGTTGGTGGTTCGGTAGGGAAGAAAGTCGGGGAACATAGAATGGGTTTGTTTGTTGAGTTTTGTTGCGAAAATGAAAGTGCTTGTTGCAGGGTTGCCCGCCATCTTGGAATACCCTATCTTGGAATAACCAAGAATACCTTGAATGTTGAGAACCCAGATCACTTTGAACAGTTGATGCTTTGGTTGCAAGAAGAAATCCAAAACGATTGTGGTCCGGTTCACGTTTGGGGTTCCATTCCTTGTACTACCTGGTCTTCCTGGCAACACATGGCTTTGCACAAACTAGGAGCTGAATACCGAGACAAACTTGAGATCGAAAGGGCGAAGTCTTTGGACCTTGTTGTAAAGTACAAAGAAGTTGCTGACCTTGCTGGATGTTCGCGGGGGGGCACATCTACCTTTGAGTGGCCTCGGGGCGCCCTAGGTTGGAAAGAGGAAATTGTACAACAAATGGTTGTCGCTCTCAACATGAAACCTGTTCAAGTTGATGGTTGCGCTTTTGGTTTAAATATCAATGGTAAGCGACCCTTGAAACCATGGACATTTCAAACCAGCTCAGAGCGGTTGAGACAAGCGCTTTCCTCACGCAGATGCAAGCACCCTAAGGGTCATAAACATGATTTGCTGGAGGGTTCCCTTACCACCAAGTCCGGTGTCTACAATGTCGCCATGGCCACGTGTATTTTGACCACCTTGTTTCCTGGAGTTGTTGCCGACCGAATTCCGGCGATGCCAATCATGCCGTTTCATCCTGAACCCCATCGTGAAAGATTGTCAGATTTTCACCTTCCTTCGGTTTCAGTTTTGGGGACAATCCACAAGTTACTTTCGCGAGAAGAGATGCGAAAGGACCCGAAGGCTCTTCAGGCAATAAGGGATGAAGGACAGGGTGTTCGCCAAAGAGATGTTTGGGATGATTCCGTTGTTATGGAAAAAGCTGAACGGTTGGCCGCGGCTAGAGCTGATGGCAAAACAATACATGTAGCCGAAGTCATGCCGATAGCATCAATAAAGCATTGGGAATCAATTCCCAAGCGGAAGTATAAGGGGCGTCTCGTTTTCAGAGGCGATGACGTCCGGGACACTTGGGGAGGCGCAGCACGGTTTGGTGAAATGTTTGCCACTCCTACCAACATTCAGGCTATCAACTTGGCCATCTACTACGGGCTACTCGAAGGAAACACCCTTCGGGCCGCCGACTGCTGCAAGGCCTACCTTCAGGCCATGTTGTTGACAGAAGAAGAAACATACGTTGTTTTACCAAAAGAACTGTGGTTGGACTCCTGGCACGGGAGGTTCAAGAACCCGACGGTTCGACTCAACAAAGCCTTGTACGGCCATCCATTGGCGTCCGCCTTTTGGGATCTTCACCTTCGTCAGGTGCTGATCGGAGACTTAGGCCTAGAAGCCGTTGATGGGCGCCCCAGTGTGTTCATGTGCCCCAAGACGAAGCTGCTCGTTGTCATCTATGTTGACGACGTCTTGGTTTCTGGGCCAGAGCGCCACCAGGACCAATTCTGGGCAGCTCTCAAACGCAAGGTGGAACTAGACGAGGTTGAGCAATTGAACCAGTTCATTGGCCGCACTCACGAAATTGACGGAAGTCAGTGCGTGTTCAATATGCTTGATTATTGTCAGCAGGCCATTGACCTGTATGTTGAGGCTGCGGGGGGTTCTGGGAAGGTCCAGTTTCGCAAGGTTTCTACCCCCTATGTTTCAGACAGCCTTTTGACACAAGAGGACTATGAAGTAGAAGGCCAAGTTTCTGCTAAGGCGTCAAGCGTTCTTATGAAACTTTTATGGTTGACACGGCTGGCGCGGCCGGATTTGGCCTATGCCGTGGGGTCACTAGCCACACAAGTCACCAGGTGGAGTAAAAATAGTGACAAACAACTCTTCCGCCTAGTCAGCTATCTCCATTCTACCCAAGGGCTTTGTTTGGTGTCAAAGGTTCACGATTCCCCACAGTCATCCACTTTGGACCTTTTTGTGGACGCGGACCTAGGAGGTTGCCCCTTCACTTCAAAAAGCACTTCTGGCTTGTTCTTAGTGGTGAAGGGACCTCAGGGTACGTTTGCACCTATAGCCTGGAGTTCTAGAAGGCAGCAGCACGTAGCACGTAGTACGGCAGATGCGGAGCTCAACTCTTTGAGTGAAGGTCTCCACGAGGAACTGCTCCCTGCTGTCATGTTGCTTGAAAAACTCCTGACACCCGAACTTTCCCCCAAGCCGATCGTACACGAAGACAATTCAGCCGTGGTTCAGGCAATAGAGAAGGGATATAGCATCAAGCTTCGTCACCTTGCGCGCACACCGCGGCTGGCGTTGGCGTCCTTGCACGAGGCGTTTACGTCTTGGTGTCAGCTAAGGCAGACACCAACTAAGGATCAGCTTGGTGACTTGTTCACCAAAGCCTTAGCACCATGCAAATTTGCCCCGCAGGCCATTGGCCTTGAAATTTGGAAGACGGTTCCAGGCCCTAGTTCAGGGCAAGAGTAGGTTTGGGTTCTTCTTGTGGGTGAGTCGCCTTGCGCTTGCGCGGGACTCACCAAGGATAAGGCGCAGCTCTTCGTTGCATGTCCTTTGGCTTCTTGAGCCCTACGTGCGGCTGCAGAGCGCTTCCGCTGCTGCGCGGATACACCTGGGACCTGCTGCTCTTTTTCCTGAGTGCACTTGCTTCTTTTCACTTGTTTGTTTTGCATGATACTGTTTCTGCAGAACTAGAGTTTCACTCAATTTGGGTGTCCTTCAGGTAAAGGCATAGAGCCATAGAAGGGCGGCTCGCGTACCCCTGGCCGGGGGGGGTGCATGAGCACGCGTGTGATTGGATGGCTGAGACGCTTTACCTGCGGGGGGGACGTTGATCACACCCAGCCGAATGACCGTCTTGATGACGCCTCAGGTGGAGAGTGGATTATTGCATGGAGAGGATAGCCAGACGAATAGAGGGCTAACTACGCCCCGGATTGGTTTGGCTCAAGTGGATAAAAGTGGTTCCTGTCGGGCTGAAACCGCAAACGCGACAGGATGTCTGTGGCAAGAGTGGTTCAAGACGTCTGAATCAGGCGTCACAAGAACCACACACCTTGGACCTAAGGACTTTACATGTCCTTCTACAAACAAACCAATTGTTTTCGGTTTGTTGCCATCACCACAAACGGAACTGAGCACGGTAGTTCATGACATCTAATAGACAGCCCCTTTCTATGTAGCGTCCTTCTGTTTCACTGCCTTGCTGATGGCCCCGAAGAAATTCTCTCAGGCTGCCATCGCTAGACTCTCCCAGGCAAATCTTTGCCTCGCGCTGGATGAATGGGGCGTAGAGTGGGGTTCTGGAATTGCGTGCGAAATTGGCGAAGAGAATCTGGCGCCCAGACGAGCCAGCAGCTGCTCCCACAGATTCAGTGCCTTCTCCCACAGGACAAGGCACAGCAGAATATCTTTTACAAGTTACAAGTGTACATGAGCGGCCCACTGCTCACACATGCAATATTGGAACCTCGATTGGACCTCGATAAAAAGCACCTTAGTTTTCATATTTTTAATATAGATGCTAGCAGGTGGTGACAGGCGAAGTAGCAATATAAGCTTGTCTTCATTGGGCTCATTGGAATTGGACTTGAAAGTTCTAGCCACCTCTACAGTAGATACATTGCGCCGTTTCAGGCCAAACGGAAGAGCCTAAGATTGCAAAGTGCAATGACTGCGGTGTCTCGTTGACCAAAGAGAACTGCTCTATCTTTGACAACTTTTGTTCGTCGTGTTTCGCCTCCAATGTGGCAGACGCTCGTCTTGACAGAGCCCTCTCTTTCCTATTGAGTACTTTGCAGGGGAGGAACCTTTTTTTACATGACCTTTTCCATAAGATCGTTTGCGCACTTGTAGCCGTAGGTGCGGGCCCATAAGCGGCGCCACAGTTGCCTGAGCTGGGTCGATGGAGACAACAAATCACCAGTTCCAGGGGTCTGCTACGACTGCTGGAGGCAGCAGGAGCAAATCCAAGAAGAGATTGAAGAAGAGCTTGACCAAAAGCCGCCTTTGCCACCTCCGACTGAACCACCGGAGCCTGAGCAGCTTGAAGTTGCTGAGGCTCCGACTGCTCCCACCGGCGGCTGGCTGAGACGAGGAACGAGAGAGTCGCAACACCTGATATATCCTGTTGCACCATGCAGGTCATGGCTCGCGCAGTCACCAACTTAGAAGAGCTGCTTTGCGAAACTGGAATCATGAGCAAGCAGAAGGTGCCACTGGAAAGTGAAGCCGCGCGGCTATGCTGCACAGACGAAAAAGGATTATCGGCGCGTTCGGACGTTCTTTTTCGCGGGGTCCTCGCAAGAAGTCAACAAGCAACCGCAGTTGGCCAGACGCCAAGCATTTCCTTCGACCACATTACACTGTGCAGTTGGTTGCCTGCTGATGGCTCCCGCCTTCCAGTAGGTGTTGTGACTTCAAACTCCAAGATCAACAAGGACTTTGAAACATGCTTCCCAGATGCGGTATTTCAAGCTCAAAAAAGCGGGTCCATTACCAGCGAGAGCTTCACACACTTTTTCATCGAGTGCTTTTGCAAGCCAATGAGGAAAAGGATTGAGGCGTCCAAACCCTTAGTCCTCGTCTGCGACACCGGCGGGGGGGACATGGCCACACCTTTCAACCTCTTTTGTCAAAGCGGCGTTGCACTACAATGTCTTCCCTTTCTATTTACCAGCATACAGTACTAAAGGGCTGTGCCCTTTGGACCAGAGCTGTCACGCTGAAATGAGCCGGATGTGGAAGTCATTTAAGCAATCCTGCGCAGCCAAGAACCAATCCATCAGTTTGTTCATGGGCCTGAAGGCTGCATCGTCTTTGTGTGATCACGCCCTCAGCTCCAAATATGCTCTGGCTTCTTGGAAGCACATTGGCTTGGAGGCAGGCCGTGCGTGGGATCGTGACAAACTGTTTGTGCAGCGCAAGGACGAGTTGTTTGTGAGCAGAAGAGATCAGGCACATGCTACTCCTTCCAAGAGAAGAGCGTCCAAAGCAATAGAGATGTTGGACACAGTGAGCCCCAAGCGCAGCAAGTGTGAGTGTGGAGCTTGGGTTGCTTCAATCCACCGACTTTGTCATAGCTGTGGCAAAACGAATGTCAACTTCAGCGAAGATGATGCCAAAGTTCATCAGACGGGACATCGCAAAGGCTGGCAGAAATCGGTAGCTGAGACGGAGGTCGCTGAGTTGAGCCAGAAGGACCAGAAGCTGCTTTCGCAAGTTGACAATCTGATGAAGGAGCTGCGGCGGCGCTCGGATGAAAGCAAAGATGATGCTGATGTGGGGCCGGGGGTAGCTGCAGCGGCTGCAGCTGCACCTTCTGCTCCTTCTGCTCCTTCTGCTCCCTCAACACCAGCGCCCATGCAGGTGGATCCAGCACCTGACGCTGAAGAGTTTTGTTCTGATACAGAATGGGACCTCAATACAGACAGTGGCTGTGTTGGATTATTCTGTGCATGTTTCACAAAAAGAAGCGAGAATCTTTGAAGCCCCTGGCAAGCTTCTACATCGCACACATGGTCAGGCCATGCGTGACAAAGACCAAGCCTCTGTACGTCGAATTCTCAAAGAGAATCGTGAACTCGGGTTTGCTCAAAAGCAAAGATGGAAGAGAAGCATGGATTTCCAGTACGACATACAACCGGGCACAGAGGTTCACCAAGACTCCCAAAAAGGGAGCCTGAAGCGAAGCAGAACACGCTTGATAGAGAAAACCGAATTCCCGCAATGGAACTGCTTCTTTTAGACAAAAACAAAGATCTTTGTATATTTCTCTCGTTCCAATGGGATTTGCTTTTGTTGTGATACAGAAACAGCTGTTTCCAAGCCAGCGTTCCACTGGGATTACACTTGGAAAGGACAAATTTTGCACGTTTTCCAGCTGCAGCGTTGCAGCGTTACCATTGGGATTCCAAATCCAGTTCCTGACTTCCCCACCTTAGGTAGGACCACGCGTTCCATGCAGTTTCATATCTGGGAGTAAGAAATCCCTGCCTTTCAGGGTTGCCTGTATTGCTTTATCTCCCACCAGTCCTGCCTTTGTTCCGTCAAGTACATACAACGATTCAAGACAAGTCATTCATCAGACGGCAAACTTCCACGATCAGAGAATGATCAATGTCAATCTGGACAAGTCCGCTGAGGTCGCTCAAATTGCAGAAGTGCGACACAGGGAACTGATGTCCAAGAAAGATGAAGAGGTGAAAAAGACTGTGGAAGCTATTCACCGCGAGGCACAAGACCATGTCAAGGAGCAACTCGAGTTACAAGAACGAAGGGCTGCATCTTGGGCGGCAAATGAACAGGCTAAGATGAATGCACAAGAAGCAGTCATTAAGAATGCTGCGTTGACTGAAGCTCAACTATATAATCACAACTTGACAGAATTACAACAACAGGCACAGAGTCGTGAATCGCAGTTGAGAGAAGAGTTGAGAACCCAAACAGAGCTCATTAGAGAACTTCGAGAGAAGATGGAAACATCCGCTCGAGGGAACTTTGAGCCTGCTGGAATGCCAGCGAACCTCAGGACAACTCTTCCCGGTCCAATGGGTTCAAACGAGCTGCCTCTTGGTCAGCTGTATCATCCTATGCAAAGATCAATGACTGATAGCTCAGGTGAACCCTACCGTGAGGCTCATGCGAGCGGAGCGGTAAACGTTCCGAAGGCAGCTGGAGGTGGTCCGCCTGATCATCCCAGTTCATCAAGTTCGTCTTCATCCGATGACAAGAAGAAGAGCAAGAAAGACAAGAAGAAAAAGAAGAAAGATGACAAGGAAGAGAAGCGTGGCAGATCACCCCGTAAAAAGAACAAAAAGAAGAATAAAAAGGGGTCACCTTCACCATCCGAGTCACCTTCATCGTCGAGCTCATCTTCTGAGGACTCATCATTTGCCCGTAAGGTTAGGAAGCATTTGAAGAAAATGAAGAAAGAGGATCGTGAACAGAGGGCTAAAGAAGCCGAGAAGATCCTTATTCCTAAGTTTCCTACACCTGAAAGGTATAGGGATTGGCGAATTAAAGTTCGGGACAACGTGTCAGCGGCATCCGCTAAGCCGGACAAGGCCAGGTTGTGGCTAGGTAAGGTTTATGAAGACGCCGTGACTACTAAGGACTTGGATGACTCCGAGGGATTCATCACGCTGGATGCCAAGCTCCTCTCAAGTCTCACGAACTGTGCGGAGGGGGACCTAGCTCGCCAACTGAACACATTCAAGGAAACTAAAGAAAAGGCGAAGGAACCAATCAAGGGACGACAAGTCCTTTTGTTGTTTCATGAGTACTTTGCCACATCCATCAAGCACGGTGCTATTTACGATGTTGAAGATCTTATCTGTGTTAAGATGGTGAACGAGGACCTCAAAGGTTTTGTCACGCGATGGGAGTCTGTCATTGCGGGGATGCGAACGGAAGTTGACAAGAAGTGGCTTGAGGCATATTTTCATCTTGCTGTGAAGAATTTAAGCCTTTAGCTCATGACCTTGCCATCTACGAACGCGCCTCGGAAGGGAGTGCCGAAAAGACTTATGACTTTTTGATTAAGTCAGCCAAGGCATACCTCGAAAGAAAACGTTTGGAAAAGATGAGGGATGCCACGAAGCGTAGTCTTGGAGGTAAAGACCCTGCAGCTCCTGTCATTGACCCAAATGACAAAAAGCCGAAAGGCGTTTGTTACGAGTTTCAGAACAAAGGGAAGTGCAGTAGGCGCGACTGCCCATTCAAGCATGAGAAACCTATGCTTTCTCGCGAGCTACGTTAAGAACTCGCAACCCGCAACCGGGACATACAAGGCTACCAAGAAAGCACCTCCAGGTAAAACGGTTGTTCTGATGTGCAGCTTACGCACCTGACAAGCACCGCTTCCTTTTCTTGAAGTACAGTAAGTAAGAACCCAATCGCAATCACTCTCACTATCCGAATCTGAGGAACTAAGGGAAGAAGGGGAAGGCCAAAAATATGTTGTTTTGTTACATGTTACGTACGGGTTCTTCTTTGGTTGCCGCAGCACCGCTGCCGGTGTGCAGTCACCAGCGTGGCAGAAAGGCGCAACACTTCATATATAAATAAATATAGGATATAACAATATATGGCAATTGGTGCAACACTCAAAACAACAAATGGAAAAATACAAAGAGAGAGCTACTGAGAACACGCTGCAACCTGAGGTCGGCATGGCATCAGATTTGGTTACCAAATTTTGGTAGGCATTATTTACTTACTTGTACCACTGTTTCCATTACCCACTGGCCCACTGCTAGCCGGCCTACACATGTTGGACATGACTCAACTGTTGAAGTTCAAGTTCAAGTTGCAAATTTGTTTGTACTTTGTACATTGTGTCTGGGCCACCAGTTGCAGCGGGGATGTGGTCTGACGCCATGGCAGCAGCATGAGCGCAAAAAGAGCGCCATTGGTGGCTTGCAGCACAGATGACGATGATTTGAGGCAGAAGAAGAATTCCCAAAAAAGAAAGAGGGCATTCGCATCACGAGCAGGGTTTCATTTGCCAAAGGGATTTGTCTACTTGCTAAAGTGGGCAGCTGCTCGTGAGGGAGAACCTGAACACACGAGAATGGATTCTAGGTCGCAGTTGGCAGTTGGCGGCGGCGCGCGGCGAAACGAAACATGAAAGCATGTGTTAATGTACAGTCTGAGTGTGTGTGTAAATGAAGGCCCTTTCTAGAACATAGCAGCGTTTGTTTGTTTGGCAGTGGCATTACATTCAGCCAAAAAGCATCCATGCTAGACTCCTAGACCGCCTGGACCTAGACAAACCAGCTCAGCAGCCAACCAACCCTAGGCCCTAGGCCCTCATTCCCAATCCCAATTCCCAATCCAATGCCCATCATCATCATCATCATCATCATCCATCATCCATCATCCATCATCCATCATCCATCATCCATCA
>CAXAMN010000336.1:1775850-1810714 GCA_963970005.1 Durusdinium trenchii
CATCATCCATCATCCATCATCCATCATCCATCATCCATCATCCATCATTCATCATCCCATCCCATCCCATCCCATCATCATTATTCATCATCTGTGAATTCTTATCACTGAGCCAGTGAGCTGAGGACGAGGTTTACATCTTCTACTTGCCTGATGGGCAGCCTGGGGGTGAGCATCTCAACGCCGACTCATTCAAATTTCGGGGCCGCCTTGCTACACCGATTCCAACTACGCGAAAGCCTGGCCGGGAGAATTTCTCCCTCCGTCATCTTTCCAGCGTTAGCCCACCTGATGCTAGGCTGTTGCTGGATACAGAGCCACAAGTCTTGTGCTTAGAGACTTGTGTGACTGGAGTGAAGGCTGGTGAGTATTTACAATTTTCAAACCTGCTGAAATTGTTTCCAATCCCTGGGGAAACAATTGATGCAACGTGTCGCCACGTGCGGTACCTCGTCTGATATAACAGTTGACTCGTCGCGTAGTCGCGTCATGTTCTTTTTGACACCGTCGGACCATGTGACTAGTGGTTAGTTCGCCTGTTTGTTCGCCTGGCCGGCGGCGGCCTGGCATGGCCACTTTTCACTGAATTAATTGAGGCACATTTCATCTGGCCGCAACTTGGAGGACATCATCGGCCGCCCTGCTGCAGCTTCTACTTCTACCGTGGTAGTTGCCTCCACGAGAGCTAGGGAACCATCGGTCCTTGACGCGCTTTTAAATCAAGTTCTTGAGGGCGCGAGAGATGGCAATGTGGCCTTGGTGCAGGACCGTTGCGCCAAGATCTCCAAACTTTGCACCTTCACTGAAGTTCAACAGAGCCGTTTTTTGACAGCAAGTTCCAGTTCTAATGCCATTGATCTGAAGCGGCGTCCTGGTGGACTCCAATACTCCCCAACCTACATTCTTCGCTGTGTTCTACTGGCAGATCGGTTGCGCCTTGCCTGCAAATTGACTTCGAACTTGGATGGACTAACAAAGCGGCGCTGAAGTTAAGCACTTCACTTCAGTGTTAGTGATTCTCAGTCTCAGACTAAAACCATCGCGCCTGCGACCTGAGCCTGGGTGACTGACAGGCGTTCCTCAGATGATATGAAGGCCACCTTGTTTGAGTCGCTTGTCTCAACCTCAGGTGACTCAGGGACTCAGGGTGGGAGTGGGGCAGCAGCAGTGGGGCAGGCGGCAGGCTGAGTTGTCGGTTTCCTCTGCTCACCTCAATTCGGTTCCAGCCATATACATCACATTTCCCCGTGCCATTATTATTATGATGATGATTATTAATATTAATTATGATTCATGATTCTCTTTTATATACTCAATACTCTGTTACAGTAGAGGAAAACCCTCCTCATGTCATGTCATAGAGAATGGGGCCCAAACTGTGTTTTTTCAAGGAAGCTGGTTCTGGTTCCCCTCAGTTACTTGACGCGCTTTGGGCTTCGATTCGGACAGTAGCAGTGTGTAGCAGTAGCAGTGGTTACAGTCCCAATTCCCAATTGCCCGGGGCCCAGGTCGCTTGAAATGACTTTGCGCCCAGACTTGTTCAACCACTTCATGCATCAAGAGCTTCCTGTCCCGTCACCGGCGGTTGTTTGTCGGAGCAGAACTGAGTTGGATATGGCAAGCTGTGTCTTTGCGAGGCGGCGCTTGTTTGATTGCAAACTCAACTGGTTCTTGCATTTGCGGGCTGATGCCAGCCCGCAGGGTGGCAGGGATTATCTGGTTGTTGAGACTGACTACTGCAGAATGGGGGGTGCCCAGTCATTCCACTCCAACAAGTCAGTACGCGAACAGATTGATGAAGGGAGATTTTCCATTGCCAAGCGCCTTCTTCCACTGTCCGTGATTGGGGCTCGGGCAGCATCAAGTGTACACAAAGCACAGAACCTCTTGCAAGCGTTGGGGATGGAAGCCAGTGATTTGACAGTGGCTGTCCGTCGGACTTATTCATTTTTGAGTGACTTCGGCGCAGAAGCTGGTGTGTGGAACATGCCGTCCATTTCCCCATCGGAGGATGACAATTTTGTGCCTGGCAGACTTTTTCCGTTGGCGCTTCCTATCTCCGATGTGGACCACGGACTACATCACGTAACTCGACTATGTTGCAGATGTCAGATGTCTGGGGCTAGTCAGAGTCTGGGGTATTGGAATTGTTGAAGAACTAACTAACTACTACTGATGTGAACGTGAACTGTGCGAACTCTCTCTCCAGGTTCTAGATTGATTTCATTGAAATCATTTCAATCCAGATTCTAGAATTCTAGATTCTAGATTCTAGATTAGATTTAGATTCAGGCAGATTCTAGATTTGATTTGATTCTGATTCTAGAAGATAAGTTTCAAGTTTCAAGTTTCAAGCTTCAAGTCAAGTCAATTCAAACTACATATTATATTATTAAGTTTGACTTGACTTGACAATGTCGACAATATACAATTATGTTATAGTTATAACTGTCACACTTCGGACGGACTCAAGACTCACGACAGACTCAAGACGACGACGACAACCGCCGACAACCTTCATTTATTTTGTGGCAAGCAAACATAGACGAGTGCTGTCGCTGTCACTGTTCTTACTACTTGGCTGAAACTGAAACCTTTGCACCTTGCGCCGCACAGGTAATGTCAGAGATTCCAGCATCGTTCTCCGAATGGCAGTGGTTCAAGCAAACAGTGACGGCTTTTGCCAAGGCATTTGGCTCTTATCACCGGTTGAGTCGCTTCAGGGATGTTTGTATCCGTCAGAATCCTTCAGTGGCGGAACAACACAAGGACATGTTTGCGGCCAACTTCAAACACATATGTCCATCCTACACAGAGCACAGGTGGCACTACCTTTATGACACCTTGGAATGGATAGTCCCAAGGAGAGCTGCGCTAGAGTTTCTCAAGCTAGATGATTTATTGCAGGGCGAGAACTCTTCGAAAGCTGACTCTGAGCATTCCCTGAGCAAGGCGGAATGGGAAATGCTCCGCTGCATGCAATCAGATCAACGGCATGCCACCCTATTTTGGACAATGGCTGGGCTGTGCCAACAGTTGGCTCAGTGGGGGAAGGGCTTTGCTTTCCAACTTCATTCCTGCCCATGCAGATGTAAGGAAAAGAAGAAAACTGAATTGGGAAGGAGCCAAGATAGTCCAGTTGGCGGCTCAAAACCGTCAAAACCTTGCCCAATGATAGGGCGCACAGGGGTCTTGCTTGCGTCAGGGCTGGCAGATGCTGCGATTTGCGAGTTGAGAAACATTACGAATGCCTTTCCGGCCCATCTTACTGAATCCGTGGCTGCTTTGCGAACCGCAGATCCAGAACAAGCTCGAAAACTGATGAACGATTTCCAAGGCTCCATCGGAAGAATCGCATTCAGAGCTGGGCAACATTTCAGCTATTGGAATGACCTTCCTTGGTCTTTGCTCATGGTCATGCGCCCATATGTTGAGAGATTCGACACTCCAACTGAAGTTTCTTGGCTATCCTAACCAAGTAGAAAATAGTTTCATTCCACAGAAGCTACTGTTGCTTTGCTGCCGGGCGCCATGACCTTGTTCTTTACATGTCCATGCCATTCAACAATTCGACCCACCCTTTGTTTTCTGCCGAAACACCATGCTCCACTCCACTTTCACGAAGTGCAACTTTTCGACCGGACCGATAGAAACACATACATCATCATCACCATCATCATGTCCATTGATTATGATTGGGTGACGTTTGTGCCTGCGCTTTGTTGCCTTAGGCTGAGGACTGCGAAAGGTTATGCCGTCAAGCGGCAAAGTTGCTGATTGTCAAGCGCGACAAAACAAGCAACAAAGCAGCGCTTGGACTCATTACTTTCCGCTTTCTCAATCCTGCCGGCCCATTCAGGGAGCACTTTGCACTGTGGTCAAGAGGAGGTCCAATGCACAATGTGATGTTCGATGAGCTTTTTGCTTACAGCACTGCCCTTTTGAGCATGCAGCGGCTGGAAGGAAGACACTCCATTTTAAAGAGACAACTCGACTGTCGCAATTTTCAGCTACCGGGAAGCCTCAGTGCAGCTATGCGCAGGAAACAAAACCAAGACTTGGTCAACCCGGAGTTTGTTCGAGAT
Organism: Durusdinium trenchii; assembly: GCA_963970005.1. Taxonomy (NCBI): domain Eukaryota; class Dinophyceae; order Suessiales; family Symbiodiniaceae; genus Durusdinium; species Durusdinium trenchii. The sequence continues at coordinate 1,779,936 of CAXAMN010000336.1, forward strand.
TTGCCTGAGTTTCTGGCAGCTATTGGAGAGTTGCATGATGGAAGCTGGGGATGCAAAACAGAATTGATGGATGCCTTTTTGCAATCTTCGGCGAATGCAAACCATGATCCGATGGAATTTGAGAAGGCAGACAAGGCTCGCTTTGCTGAATCCTTGGCGCAAGTGTGTGCAGCTGGGGCTTCTGGAGGTGGAGGCGGAGACGGAGAAGGGTTGAACGAGGAATTGCCAATGCAAAGAGAGCATGTCAAGGCCGCCTTCAAGCGTGGTAGCGTGTATGCTCTCAAGGGTTGTATGCGACAAGGAGAATGGAGCGTGTTCAGGGTGCTGCACACATCCCCAAGCTCCAACATGTACCTGCAGCGGGCGTGTCACATGAGCTTTGATGTGACTTGATCTGCGCTGAGCAAATGCTTGCTTATGCCTATGCCTATGCCCCTATGTTCCAACCTGTGTTGTAGCGGCCTGTAGTTGTAACCCCTACTTTCAATGTTGGAATCCTAGGCCCTAGGCCTGACCCACCTACTAAGTTACTAAGGCTTGGAAAAATTGTGTTGCCATTGAGCTGTTCAGCGGCCCAGCCATACCACTGACCGATGGAGCCCAAGATAGCCCGCCAGATGCTTTTGAAGTCCAGAGGCAATCAGTTACAGCGCTCAACATAGCCGACCTGTTCTGCAAGACGTGTGATTTGCACAACCTTTACGAATATACAGTGCCATGGCCATGGCCAAAGAAGTCTTTATCATCAAACACTATCTCTTGTTACTCTTGTTACTTGTTTTTTCTTACGTCGCGTCGTGACCCCAGCCCCCAGCCTACAAACATTGGTCGGAGGTCAAGTCGTGTGAGGATCAGCTTGAAGTAACCGAGGTCACCAGTACACCAGCGTTTGCTGAACCCTCCTTCCAGCAGTTGCTCTCAGATTTGGAGGACGACGTCGACGTAAACGCAGTCGCAAATGGTGGCTCTGGCCCTGGCGGCGAGCAGGGGTGTTTGTCAGATGGCTTGGTGTCTCTAGGCTGCAGCTTTGCTAGTGCCAGTGCCAGTGCAGTGCCACCTTGTTGTTATACTATGTTCTTGTAAAATGATCCTGCTACTGCTGCTGCTCAAAAGTCTCAAAAGGCACATATGACTGACTATGGCCTTGGACCAGGGACATAACATGCTTTTTTGTTTCCCTTTTTTGGCTGCTAGGGACTAGATACTAGAGACCTGCTAAATTATTGAAGGAAAGGACAAAATTTACTATGATACTATCAATGGTCAATCGTTGCATTCTTGTTCAAACGTGTATTCTAGTCGGTGGGTGATGTGGAAAATGAGTGTTCGCCTGTGGCCGCCTGTTTGAAGGGAATTTGTTTAGTTTTGAGATGTTGCAGTCACAGTCGCTATGCGTGTTCTTGAACATGCAAGGCAAGATGTTCGGAACGTAGCCAGCGAAGCCATCATGCTCGGACAAACTGTGCAATCGTCTGAAGCTGTTAGTAAGCGCAGAACGGCAGCAATTGCTTGGATGGAGAGAATGGGGACGCTTGCTCAGAACGGACTTATAGCTCAACAATTTGTCACTCTTCACACTGTCCTGCGCCAGCCGACCTTGCAAACGAACTGCGAGTCACGATTCTTCCTTCGCAAGCATCTGCAGGATTGTGGATGGTCTGCTGTAGAAGGAGCAAATGCAGCTTCTATTGAAGAACGGGCTTTCAACAATGGGGCTCCACTTGAATACTTTTTATTGCTGCAGAAGCATTTGGATGCATTGGGTGCATATGATGACAAGTACGGCTTTAGGCACTCCCAATCAAAGGCCTACTATGAGGTTCTGTTGGCTTGTTTTGCAGCGAAGCCAGGCTTTGACATAGAGCAACAATATGTTGCGCCTGGACAGAAGGCAGATGTTTACAAAGCATTACGAGACCACTTTGCAGGCGCGGCAGGTCATCCGGTCATCCGGTCATCCTTCCGTACAGTTCATTTGCCCAGATGGCTTAGTTGGCATGTCCTGGCACTGGCACCTGACCTGACCCATCCCAATTGATTATTGATTAATGAAGTATCAAAAAATCAACCCTGGCCCTGGCCCTGGCTCGCCCTTTGAGGTGAGGATGAGGCAGCTGACCCTCGCCCGAAACTTGATCTTTCGCAGCCTCAGGCCCGTGCAAAGCGAAGAAGAACAGCAACAGCAGCTGCTGATGCCGATGCTGATGCTGCTGCTCCAGCTGCCGTGGCAGCAATGCCAGAGACAGCATCTGGATCTGGAGGTCAGGCAACGCAGGATGGCGCCGCCAACAAGAAGCCAGGGTGGCTGGTTGTATTGCAAGAACGTGTTGTTCCTGCTTTGATCATCTTTGATCATTGATCTGATCCTAGTTAACTTAGTTAACTTTGCCAACGGTAGTCACCGGTAGTCGTAGTCAGTTTAGTACGGTAGTAGATAAAGGCTAGTGTCAAAAAAAACCCAAGACTCAGACTCAGACTAAGATTGCCTTTTTGTACAGGTTCAACTCAAAGCGAGGAAAAATGATAGCAACCCAGAATTGGCTGCCATGGCAGATCTTTGTAGAAACATTGCGCCATTGCGCGCATCGGCGTCATCCTCATCTACAGCAGCTGTGACTCATGAAGAGGATGATGAGGACCTTCCAGCGGCTCAGCCCAGTGTTCCAGAGCTACCACCACCTGAGCCGGCCCCTCCCCAGCCTGATGCTGTAGACGCAGAGCGTGTCCGACTGCTGGGTTTGTTGCACGCCAACAGAGGCTTTGTTTGTTTTGGGCTGCTCTTTTGACTCTTTGTGTAGTTTAGGTTTTAACCACTGGCGTTGGTGCATGTAGTCATTCATTGGGCCCTTAAGCTTGATTATGTCTTGCCAGTTTTGAGATTGTCAAAGAGTGCAGTGTTCATGCCTCTCCACTTTTCTATACTCATGTGCTGAGGACAACGGGCATTGGAGGAAGCTGCAGACATTGGTCGCTCTTATCATAGAAGCGAAACCAAAGAACGAGTAGAGTGTGTTCAGAGCATCTTGCAAAGGCTGGCGGTGGTCTTGACTGACCCAAGCCATTGTGAGAAGAGTCCCCAAAATCAAGTTGAGAAGGCAGGGAGGGAGGGAGCAGGGAGCCGGGCCGGGACATTTTTTGTTTGTATTATGTATTGTTTGCAGTCAGTCAGTCAACTGTACTGCGTACAGTACACGGTCGTAAATGTATTATATTGGCGTTGTCCTGACAAGAATGCCAGCAAACTAAAACCCTTACCTGCTTTCAATTTCAATTCGGTTGCAACTTCAACCTTCAGGCCCTGGATCAAATGATGCACGACAATCTCAAATGTCGTGGCCTGAGTGGCCTGATTCCTCGGATCATCGGATGACCACATGAATTGCAAAACCTTTCAGCCTTTCATCCTTCCAAATCCTTCCTCAACCACCAGAACCAACACTCTTTACTCTTCCACCTTGACAGATTTCCACCTTGACATTGACTGCTGACTGCACATTCACTGCCAAGGCTGGGGACAGTACGACCTGTGGACGCGACGGAGAACTGTCAGCGACCTCATTTTGCTAGTGTACTTTGATGCGTTCAAAGAAGCCATACTTCGCCCTACAGAGTAGGACTAAGTACCGGAGCGCTCAAAGAAAAATTATGGCACCCTGTCACTGTCAGCCTGAAGTGCTCAGATTAAGCAATCATGTGACTGTGACGTGTGATGTGCAGAGCAAAGCACCTGTCAACTCCTGTTCTTCTTTTCTGGTTCATTCTCAGCCTCATGTAACGTGACGCAAGCTTTTCAACTTTTGCTCTTTTTGAGGTGTGAGTGTGAGCTGCAGTGGGTTGACTCAAACCACCGTTCAGGGCCTGTCTCTGAAGTTGAAGCGTTCGCCATGTCAGTCCGATTTCGGCTTCCGTGCTTGGCTGTTAGTGACGATAACGAGCTGAGCAATCCTGCTCAAGGTGCCAAGAAGACAAGGTCGCGTTCACCAAGGAGGCAGAGCGATGCCACCAATCCAGTTCCAAGGCTTACTAGAAAGGAGGTGAAGTCGGAGATGCTCCAGATCAATGACTTGAGTGAAATACCAGAAAAGATTCTAGATAAATTCCAGTTCATGCGGCAGTTGGTATTTCATGGTCTTGGCATTGGGCAAACCACGGCGTGGAAAGAGTTTTGGCATTCATACCAATTCCGTTTTCAGCGACGTAGTTGATAGGTAGGGGGGGTCACTTTTGGTTTGCAAATATAAATACTTATCAAAGAATGACATTCAAGGACGTGCGCATCCACTCTGAGTTTGCTGGCTATGGCACAGCGGAGCTAGTGGTGGAATCCATTGCTGCAATCTGTGGTGAGATGGGGTTCAGAATGGGAGTGAAACGGGCATCTGGCGACATGAACTCACATTGCCAGAAACTATTGCTAGCAAATTCTGACGATGGTTGCGTTTTTGGAGACATTCTCAATCTTCTCCCTGATGCTGTTAGAGATCGAATTGCGGAAGGGATCAAATTCGAAGTCAGTGTTTCCAGCACTGATGTCCAACATGCTCTAACTTCCTTACAGAAGGGAACAGCTGACCAATTGTTCACTTCAAAAGGTCGGCTCATTTGCAAGATTGGGGAGATTGTGGACAGGGACATGGTCTTGGTTGGTGTACCGGGTGACACAGAGAATACCCCACTTGCCATGAAGAAGCTGAAGAAGTTGGTCAACGCCAAGAAGTATTCAACGAAGACATTTGTGTTCCAACGCAGGACCAGAGTGGTCAAAGTCAAATAAAAAAACAAAAGGTACACATAAGGGGTTTGGTGGCTAAACTAGTTTAGCCACCATTGGTGGCTTAACTGGTGGCTTACGGGTGGCTTAACTTTAAGTTTAGCCACCATTGAGCCACCATAGACTAATTTAAAAGGGAATCAGTTAAGCCACCATTGAGCCACCAAAAAAAGTTAAGCCACCATAAAGTTAAGCCACCATGTGGTGGCTAAACTAGTTTAGCCACCAACACCCATTTGACCCTGAAAAACAACTGCATGAATCCCGAATCGTGATTGCGGCAGGATGAACTTTGGGGAATTGGAGGACATCATCTGCGTACCCGAATTGGAGTTGAAGCAGTTCAATCATTGCTTGCGTCACATCTGTCAGTGTAGAAGAGTTTTCAACCCAAATGATCGACAGCAGGGCCAGTGCAAGGTGCTAAACATCTTGGCAGCTGGATCCCCATGTCCGGACTATAGCAACTTTGGTAAACATTGCGGTCAGTCTGGTGAGGCTGCTCCAGCTTTCATTACATTGAGCCTCGTAGCATTCTCACACTGAATCATTTCCTTGTATGTGTGCATGAGCACGTTACAAGTGTTATTCTTCTGCTATGAACAGACTGTTCGGCCCAATTCCAAGGATGAAACAAGTGCTTCAAGCCCAACCGTTGGCATTTCTACATGAAAATGTTCCTTCTTTTCCTATTGGCGAGTTGGAGCGAATCTTAGGTGGGGTTCTGTGACTGTGACTTCGGACATCGGTAATATTTGGCACGGTTGCAAAGCATAAATCATCTTGCTTTCTTTTGGCAAGACCATCCTGTTCAGCCAGGCCGTGACTACATCGTGGAATCGGTGCAGTTGGACCCGACTGATTGTGGGTTTCCTGTCCAGCGCAAAAGACAGTATGCTTTGGCAGTGCACAGATCCTGCATGTGGGACCAGAGCCATGTCAACAATTGTTTTTCACAGCCAATGCGCACAGATTTAGTTAGCAATCAGTTGGCTTTCTTCACACTGTGTGATGGCATCTTTGAGGAAATTCAGTGGCCTCAGCCGGTTCGTCAGCGATTCGTGTGACTTGCTTGGACGCCTGAATTTGGTTCTTGACGACTTTTTGCTCGACAGCTGTCCGATGAGCAAAGCAGATATCCAACTGAGTTTGGCAAAAACTCAAAAAAATTGGGTGCGGTATTATTTGAAGAAGTTTTCCAATTCGTGTGTGATCGATTTGACCCAAAATCCAGAGAAACGCCCTCGAAAAGGCATTACAAAAATGCCAACCTTGACCACTTCTTGTTCCAAAATGCTCCATGTGCAGTCTGGAAGGTTCTTCGTTGGCATGGAGTTGGCATTGTTGCATGGCATGCCGGTCACTGACAGCACGGCAAAACAACTCCGTGTGAACACATTCAATGTGAATGTCGACACGGTGAGCAATGTTGCCCTGTGTGCACGGGTCGGCAATTCGATGCACTGTGCATCTGTTGGCATGGTGCTAGCTGCAGTGCTGACATGCTTGCGGCCACACGAGAAGTGAAGTGTTACAAACTATTTAAAAGTGTATCCCTTATCCCTGGCCATCTTGTTTGTAGCAGTTCAGTTCAATTCAATCTTTTCCATCTGGGTGTGTTCACCGGGTTCGCTGAAGTTATTTGCCTGCTGCAGGATGGCTCTCCTGACATCAAGGTGGTCTGATTTTGAAGTCGAACTATATTCGTCGTCAAAGTTCAAGCATGTTACACCTCGGGTGGGTATACATCACAAACAAAAAAGCAACTCTGTCATTGTGTTTCCAACCCTTGGGGAGCCTGAGTGCATGAATTGTGACGTGGCAATGCCAGCACAAATAGTATAGTAGCATTTGGGACCATCAGCCACTGGCCAACAAACCTTTGTGCTCTCGTCCGTGTCTGAAAGTGTGGCAGCTGTGGTGTTTGCACGTTGTGCCGTTGAAACTAAAACTCAACGTTTGCCAAGTCTTTCTTGTTTCAGGTTTCAGGAGGAGCAGGTGGCAAGGGTTACTAGACTTGTGTATGTCCTATAATCCGCTGAAGTTCATCACTCGATCTAGCTTGAGTTCTGTTGCGCTTTGTTGTCTTTCATCCATTGCGTTGGTGCAATGCCGAAAGCTAAAGCAGCTGGGAAGCGCAAACAAAAGGAACTTGAGGATGAGCATGTCGGTGATCTGTCTTCTTCTCCCGCAGATAGTGCGAGTGAAGGCAGTGGTGGGTCTGAGGCCCCTCAGACTCCCAAAGCTAAAAAGCCAGAGTCAGAGTCAGCGGCGGCGGTGGTGCCACAAACTCCTGTCAAGAGCCCAGGCGCACATCCACTTCAGAGCCCCGGCCCCAGCCCGCGAACTTCAAAATCCAGGAGGAATCTTGAGATCTTGCGCAAGCGTGCCAGAAAGACGCCTTCACCAAAACCAAAGTCGCCAAAACCAACGCGTGAGTCTGGTGACGCTGACGCTGCAGTGTCCAATGATCCCAACGGGAAGCCGGGGAAGACCCAACTAAAGTCGAAGTGCCAAACTAAGTTGATTTTATTTCGATTCAACACTTGCCAAGCTTGCGGTGCTTGCATGCAGTTGATCTTATTGCCCATCAAATGTGATTAGGTGCTGTCATTGCGCTGCTGCTTTTGCCATTGTGGAGATGGTAAAGCGCGGAAGGACTTTCTCTTGCAAACCATGCAACTCAGCGCGGCAAGCCGTCGTCAAAGAGTACAAGCGGAGTCAGCAATCCCACATTTGGAAAAAGATGAGCAAGGCAAGGCTAGATATTTTTCTCAAGCAATTTCCATTATATCGTCAGCCATTTGCAGGATGTGTAACGTGTTTGTTTTTTAGAGCTCATTTTGGATGCACGCGTCCAACCACCGGACCCTCCTGAAGAAGACAGATCATGTTTGCACACCCTACGACTCATCCAAACTACCTGGTGACCCGACTTCGTTCGTAACGAAAATGGACCATGACCGCAAGGCCGAACAAAATGGCGAAATCCAGCGGAATCGCGGCAACAACCTGGGCCGTGGTAAGCGCTTTCCGGTAGAGATCCGCGAAAAGGTGATGTCCTTAGCTTCTTAGAAAATGGAATTTGAATATGACTTCAAATTGATGCATGTTATTGTTATTGCTTGTTATGGCATGATTTTTGCGTAGGTGGCTAAGCAGACTCAGGTATCTACGCATGATTCCATCGCTATGTCAAAGGAAAAGGATTATGTGAATGTGAGGGAGTTTCGTCGCGCTGCCCGGGAACGTTGGGGGTACAAGAAGTCAGATGCTTTAGCACGGTGGAAAACTATGTTGCAAGACCCTTCCGTACCAAAAGCGCGTGATGCTGAAGGCTGGCTGACGATGCCTGCCCTTGTACGAGTGAAGTTCTTACCTCAGTGTTCAGTGTTCATTCATCGTCAAATATCGCTTTACTAACATACTAGCTCAAGCTCCTCCCATGGTGCTCCTCCCCTCTTCTGCTTATAAGGTCAACTGGGAAGCGGGAGCTCAACCATTCACAAGAGCTCAACAAATCTCAGATTGAGAGCACCACGGACGAAGGCATTCATTCTATGGCCAAGCGTTTGAAGCTGAGTTTCTGAGCTTCTAGTGATTCTAGTCTAGTGACTAAGTTGCTACCTCTGATTGATTATGTCTGAAAGCCGGGACTTTGCACCAAGACACATCTATCTTTGACAAGTCATGTCTGTGGCTCAGATCCAATTTCAACCCAGCCACAAGCCAAACCCACACATACAGGTTAACTCTCTTAGCCCTTTCTTGTGGAGTGACTATCTTGCAGGCTTCCAAGATTTTGCTGACTCTGCGTGCTTGGAGATGGAGGGAGCAGTTGTGATGGCAGCAGGTTCGGCAAGCCGCAGCAAAGCGAAAGCCAAGGCTAAAGCTAGAGTCAGAGACAAAGAACAGGAGAATTCACCAGGGTACCTTGGTCTGTTATGATTTTGACTTCGAGTGTGGGAGCCCGTTTTGAGCAGCACGGAATGGTGAGCTGACTGTCTGTCCAGACAACTTGCAGGAAAGAGAAGGTGGTACGCCACCGGGATGCAGAGCGCGATTTGCAGAGAATTGCCGCGTTGCGGGCCCGCCGGACAGCTGTATCAAACCTGGTGTCATCCTCAGCTGAGTTGGGTTCGGGGCCAGTTACCTTCGAGCAAGGTGCCTTCAATAGCCAGTCCCATTGGTAGATCAATCGTTATATATCTATCTATCTATGAATCTCTCTATATATATATATCTATCTAGCTAGCTATCTATCTATATCTCCATCTAATTCATATCTATGACTTTCGACTTTCGACTCCCTCAATATTCCAGGGATCGGAAGTCTGCAAGCAGCTGGAGACTTTTGGGCACCAAGTTCCTCTTGCAGAAGGTGTCGAAGACCTTAAACCGAACCAGACTCAGTCTGGTCATTCCGAAGGAAATGCAGAAAAATGAAAGAAGTAAAGGTAAAGGCATATATATATATATTTATATATATATTTGTTTGTAATTGATTGTAGGAGGTCTCTGCATCAATCAATTTGAGGTTTTCAGAGATGTCCAAGTCCGAGTCTGTTAGAACCGTCCGAGTCAGGAATTTGGACCTTGCGGTCAAGCAAATGACCCGCTTGTTTGCCAACATCCCAGAAGAGACGCGGCAGGCAGTGGCTGAGGAGATTGAAGCAGACTTGAGTGGGCTGGACGATGAGGCGTTGCAGGTGAAGAAAGCCAAGCAGACTGCTTACAATTACCTGGTTGCTGCTTGGGCTGTTGCCAGCGGCACTGGCGGCGGACCAGACTCAGACTTGTCGCGAGAAGAACGCGGACTTGTGCTTGACGAGATGGTGCAAACGTGCCAGAGTCCAAACAGCAAGACCAAATATGAGAAGGCATTTGGAAACGATGAGGCTTTGGACTCCAAGTCAGTAAAAGCTTACCAAAAGGGTGTCACTGACATCATCAATGCAGTCAAAGTGACTTTGGCTGGACTTGACTCAGCAATTGAGCAGCTCCAAGAAGAGCGTGACTTGACCAAGCACAGTGAATTCACAAGTCACAAGAACTGTCGAGTCGAGTTGAGTTTAGGCAAATTTTGCTTCCGTTCCATTCAAGGGTCAGATGTTACTAGGCCAAGTTAAGATGCTTAGATCTTTGCTTTGACTTTGACAGTAGTTTAAGTCAATGATTTCTTAACCTAGGTGACCAGCTGCAAGCAGAGCAAGAAAACCAGGAGGAGGCGGAGGAGGAGGATGCCAGTTCGAGTTCTGGCGAGGATGCCGACAAGGATGCGAATGATCAAATTGGGGGAACGGTGGCTCAGAAGCTTCACGGTTGGAATATTCTGAGCAACGTGAAGGCCACCAATATCCTTATGGTGTCTGCGAGTCAGCCTGATCTTGAAGGCAGGCGGGACAGGTCATTGGTGAGTTTTGGTTTTGAAGCATCTCATAGTAGATTGTCAAATGACTTGTAAGATGAAGAAGATGAGTGGTGAGTCTGTGTGTGTGTGCGAGTGAGCAAGCGGTGAACCAGTTTGTTGTCCTTTCCCCCACCTGTGGACACGATTGAGTCTAGGATCTAGACCTAGAATCTATTTTCTGCAAGGATTGTGTGTGTGTTGGCCAAATTAGCAATTCAATAATCGACAAAGATTGATTTATTTGGTGAGAGATGAGACATGACAGGAATGGACGACAAAGACAAGATATTCAACTCAGCCCTGCTCTTTGACGGGTTTGACGCCAAGATTCCAGATGACGTGCAAAAGGACCTGTCTGATTTCGTGAAGCAACCGCAGCCAATTCAAACGTTTCGATCCAAGTTTGTCAATCCCAAGGCCGGAGGAAAAAGAGCAAACTTCTGTGAGACGCTGAAAACCCGGAATTGGACAGAGCAAGATGAAGGTATATTGCGACTATCTTTCTGGGCCAACCATATGGCTAACTTGAAGGAGGCGAAGTTGCAAGATGCCTTGACGTCCAACAAAGATATCGAATCTCATCTTGCTTCGCCGGAATGTCGCAACTCACTGGACAAATTGTTTTCGCTGCGCTACATGGCAATCAACGCAAAGTTTCGCTGCGTGAGCTACTGGACATTGACTTACATACAGTTTTAGTTTACAGTAGTTTCGTTGCGCCACGTCACGTTGGGCTTAACTTGAGGGCAGGACTCCTCTTGCTTGTACTGTCAAACTGTCAAACTACATCATCATCAAATCATCAAATTCTATATGTCTTGAATCTTGAATCAACTTTTTGTTGGGGCCATTGGCATTGATGCCCGAACACTTTCAACACAGGTTTGACCGATTTCCTACTGGGAAAGGCCATTTGCTGTGTGGATGGAGTACGCTTTGTGGCTGGCTTGGACTTTGCAGTGCTGCAAAAACATCTGGCGGCAGATTCGATCAACACAGTCTACGCTGGCCTTACGGGAATGCAGCCAGACACCTTGGCAGACCTTGGTGGCTTCGCGATTGCGCTGAAGCCAAGGCAAGTCCTACTCATTCCTCCGGGGATGGTCATAGTTGAGGTGAGCCTGTCCGCCTCCAACATTGTCTCGTGGTGGAATTGGCTTCAGCCCGATCATGTTCCTGAACTTCTCCAGAAGGCACCGGTTAGTAAGCGGCTAGTAGGGGTACGGGCAGTGACCGAGTCACTGAAGTGGTCAGTTGAAGCTTAAACTTGAACATCATGTTGTCAATTTTGTCAAAAGGTGGGCTAGTCCTGAGTCACTGAGTCACTGTCCTGAGTCAGAGTCAGACCTCTGTCCTGTCTAGGTACGCCTTCCCAAGGACATCATTGACGCCCAGGCCAAGCAAATTCCACACTCTGACAAAACATCCAACGCTTCATATTTGGAGAAGGTTGCTGACCAGTTGACAGTGCTTCCCACCATTTTGGAGTGGCTCGAACCATTCAGGCCGGGTGCGGCATGCCGCTGCACTTTCATTTGTTGCATCATCTTTATTGGGCAAATGCAGGGTTGGTTGGTGGCGGTGACATGTGATTCACTATGCTATCAAAGATTATGTTTCTATGATTATTGTATTTGATATCTGATATTGATAATTGGATTTGTCAAGTTAGAATCTTGTTTGTATGTATGTTGCAGGTTCCAGAACAACCTTGGCATGGAATTGCGGCCACCGCTCGACCCCGAGGAGTACATGCTTCTTGCACGGCGACTTGCGGCTGACAAGAAGTTCAAAAAAGCCGTCAAAAAGGTCTACGACAGGATCCTGGGCTTTTTTGAGAAAGATGCTGCGCAAGACTTCATCAGTCGGGAAAAGGTCTTCAAGAACATCCCGGAGGGTGACTCAGGTTTATGGATTGGGGAAATTGAGAGCCTCCTTGGTCCAGCACTGCTGATTAGAAGCACCCGCAGCTGTCCAAATGGTGAAGGTGTTGTGGAAATGGTCGAAGGGCTTGACATTCTTGAGGCCTTCTTTGCTGTTTGCCTATCTGAATCTGACAAGTTGAAAAAGAATGCAGTGAACGCAGGCCCGGCAGGCCCGGCAGGCCCGGGCCCAACTGCTACTACTCCGACTTCAATCCAGATGGCTCAGGCTGCTGAGGCTCAGAGTCAGAGTGGAGGACAACAACAACCGCAGCGGCAGCTGTCAATTGAAGCTGGACCTTTAGCTTTGACTTTGGTGCCCTGGGTGGAGGTCCAGGCTGCCGAGGCTGCGGCTGCGGCTGCTGGGGCGGCCGAGGTGGAAGTGGAAGAGAAGCCAGCGGAGGAGGCAGTAGTAGAGGCTGCCGAGGTGGAAGAGAAGCCGGCGGCGGATTCAGATTCAGATGAGGAGGAGTCACTCTTGGCCTTGGCTCCGGCGGCTGTGGTGACGGCCACCTGCCTGCATTGCCTTCATGTTGATGATTTAGATTTTGGTTTCATATTCATATTCATATTCATTCATCATTCATTCATTCATTCGTTCAACGTTCATATTCATTATTATATATTATTCTATAGTATAGATTAGATTCTAGACTAGATTCTAGATTTGATTATAATAGATTTGATTCAATGCATTTCCAATTTGAAATTGACATTGTCATTGACATTAACCAAATTTAACCAACTTGGGTTTTGATTAAGACTCAGACTCAGATTCAGATTCGACAGACAAACAAACAGACAGACTTTTGTTTAAAACGCAATCGCGTAACTCATCTAAGGAAGAGGGGCAGACTCAGATAGCAGTGGCAATGACTTCGACTCGGACTCGGACCACTTCGGCTGATGACGCTGCTGCCACTGCCACTGCTGCTGCTGATTCGGCGGCGGAATGCATTCAAGTTGATGATGATGAGGACTGGCAACGGCGGATAACTGTTCATGGCTGGTCAGGTCTCGAGTCTCTCTGTCTCTGACTCTCTGGTCTGGTCTGGTCACTGAGTCACTGGTCACGTCACGTCCTTTATAGTTCTAGTTCTATTCAAATTCTAGTCCTAGTCCTAGTACTACTAGTATGTCCTAGCCTAGTCCGAGTCCTAGTTCTATTTGAATTTGTTCTTCCGCTTCCGCTTCCCTCCAACTCCAACTGACTGACTCCGACTCCGACTCAGACTCAGTCCTAAACGAAATGAATGATAATGATGGTTGATTAAATAATGATGAATGATGACTGATGATGAATGAATGATGGTTCTGACTCGTTAGCTGAAGTACTTCTTACTTAGGACTTAGTCCGACTTGGGTGGCGCGCCGCAACAGTGTCTATTTGTCAATGTCAGTCAGTGAGCGCGCAAGTCCCAGTGCCGGCGTTCATGCGTGCAGGAGTCTGAGTGGAAAACTCCGAATCGTGATAGCCGCGGCCAGCAGCGCGTTGAGGCCAAGATTGAAGCTGTCTCCCCAGCCCCATCAATGACCATGTCCGATGTAGACAGGGCCTTGACGCAGACGCGGGGTGATATGACTGCCAATGCCAAGACCAAGATTGTGCCTTCCTCTGCGACTCCGACTGAGGCTGTAATCCCTCCGCGGCCATCACAGCAGGTGATTGACGGCGTGCTGCATCCCAAAGCAGATGCCAAATCCAAGCAGAGGAAGCCACGTGCTCCACGCACGCCAAAGCCGAAGGCAGAGCCAAAGGCAAAATCACAGGCTGCGAAGTCCAAGGCTAAGGCCAAGGCCTCCCCTAAGCCTAAGGCTACTGGGCGAAAGACCGCGGCCAAGTGACACAGTGGCACGGCTTCCCGTTGGATCGTGATGAATGGCCGCAGATAGGCTGCTGCACCCGATCTGGCCACCTTTACTATAGTTAGGTTTTTGGACAATGAGTGAGACTAGACTGTAATGCTGATATGTGTGATTGATGTCTTGTTGCCTTTATAGTTTCCCCACTCAATTGCTTTGGTTGGGTAGTGGCAGTGCAGTCAGTGGCGTTTTAAGTTCACACAAAAAGTGTGAAAAGTAGGAGTAGGTCGATGTGAACAAACGCAACCGAAACGTGTGCGATGGAAAAACATTGTGCGAGGTTCGCGAGGTGTTTTGATAATCGGGCCGTGGAGGCAATGTATGACAATGTCACATTGAAAGTTTTGATGAAGTTGGGCTGGTCTTATTTAGTCTATAATGTCATTGAATGGTGCATGTGTTTCGTGTTTCAGTTGTTTTTTTGGGGCTTCAAAAACACTGGTAAAATGGAAGGATGCCTCTAATGAGGTTCCTACGCATACGCCAGCCGTATTTAACGTACCTCACGAAAAAGCATAGAGAAACCCCGTGAATCCAGCAAAGGGAGGCCCAAAGGTGGTGGAAAGGGTAGATCTTCTTCACGTGGGAGGTCGTTGACTCCGGGTTCAAGGTCGGAAGTTTGCAAGTTTTGGAAATCCGGTGAATGTCACCGGGGAAAGAATTGTGCTTTCAAACATCCCGATCGTTCTTCTACTCCTGCCCCGAGTGATGACAGAAAGAAACGCAAGAAGAAGAAGAAGGAGAAAAGAGAGAAGAAGAAACGAAGTACTTCTCGTGGCTCCAACGGTTCTGGCGGTAGTCAGAAATCCAAAGGTGGGAAAGGCGCTCCTTCTAACCCAGCCGCTGTTTGTCTACTACGCACTCTGGTCTTAGCTACTGCGGTCTCTTCATCGCAGTCTGCTACTATCAGTTGCCCGTTGGAAAGCGTGGCCATGGTTGCTACACCTGCCACCAGTTCTTCCCCATCATCTTCAGGACGGGGGAAAGTGAAATGCCTTTCTTTTGCTGACAAACCAGAAGTTTTTAATCACGTAGTTCATGGTAATTCTTTGATGTTTCCAGTTGCTGCACGAAAACAAAGCAAGCATGTCAGATTTCCCATAGGCCATAAAGGAAACGCTGAAGTTTTGGAAATGGCATCTGAAGATGCATGCATTGCAGCAGAACGTTTGAGCAGAGCTGTTTCAAACGAGTTGAACGGCATCGAGGCACGTTGTCGATATCTTTGCGATTCGGAAATGGGATGCAAGCACTGTTTCAAGAACCAACAGGTTACCGTGCCTGCAACCGAAATCGCATGGATTGCAGATACTGGCAGTGCAAATGACTTGGTATCTAGGGAAATGGTCAATCAAAATGAAGTATTTGAATCCTCAAAACCGGTCAGTCTTTTGACTGCCAACGGAGTATTTCAGGCTAATGATCAGGCCAATCTCAATATCCCATTGTTGGGAATCACTGCAAAGCCTTATGTACTTGATGATAGTCCGGCAGTGATATCCGTGGGACAACTGTGTGTTGACCATGACT
Organism: Durusdinium trenchii; assembly: GCA_963970005.1. Lineage (NCBI taxonomy): Eukaryota > Dinophyceae > Suessiales > Symbiodiniaceae > Durusdinium > Durusdinium trenchii. The sequence continues at coordinate 1,795,432 of CAXAMN010000336.1, forward strand.
GGTCGTTCATTTGGCCGTCAAATGATACACCATATTTCAAAAAGCCGAATGGGCAGAGGATCAAACTTCAAGTGAAAGACTATGTTCCTTATTTACCATCAACCAGTGGCATGGCAACGACTGCTATTGGACACAAGTATGATAAACATGCTTCCGGGAACGGCAAGTCTTCGTACATTCCGATTCCCACGTCACCTGGTGTAGAGGAAGCACCCCATGAGTCTGCGGAAGCAGAACCCGAAGCAGTCGATGCCAGGTTAGTCCCCGATCCACCAGCGGAAAAGCGCGATCGTGGCGAACAAGCCTTGAGGCAGGAAGCAAAGTCGCTTGCACACTTGTTGACGCATGTTCCTAAGAACCCCTTTTGCACGACATGTTCAAGGGCTAAGATGACTAAGCCACCGTCGTACAAGAAGGGAGGATCCGAAACTGTTGATGCTGACAAATTTGGCGATCATATCACTGCTGATCATCTTATTCTTCGGGATGATGAAGAAGAGGCTATCGATGTTTCGAGAAACGCTCTAGTCATTAAGGACATAGCTACGGATTTTAGATACGTATATCCGTCGGCTAGGAAAACGACTAGAGATTGTGTTCTCGCGTTGAAGCACTTCACCCGGGGACGGGATGACATTGGTGTGTTCTATTCTGACAACGCAGAAGAACTCGTGAAGGCAGCATCAGAGTTGAAATGGAGACACGTCACTAGTGTTCCTTACATCTCCAAGAGTAACGCTCAAGCGGAGAGAAGTATTCGGTCCGTTCTAGACGGAACGCGCATCAACCTTGAGCAAGCGGGCCTGCATCACACCTACTGGACGCATGCGGCCAGACATTGCTGCATGGCGCACAACATACTCGGTGATCAGGAAGCTCGAACACCATGGCAACTCAGGTTCGATGAGAAGTTCAAGGGACCCATGATTCCTTTTGGGATGAGAATTGACTATTGGACCGGACCTAAAACCAAAACCAAAGAAAAATTGAAGTTCGATCCTACCTCACTTCCAGGAGTATTCTTGGGATACAAGATCCACCCTGAATTCTCATGGAGGAAGGAGTTTCTTGTTCTCCCTCTTAAGGAGGTGATGGACAACAACTTCGATAGCAGTGTGCCATGGGTTGGAACAAACAAACTCGCATTGCCTGATGGAGATTTTGTGTTTCCGCTCAAAGACAGATATAATGCTATCCGTGAGGGTCGCATTCCATGCTACATGATATCGGACGATCCTCCTAAGCCGGAAGATGAAGATGCAAAACCCGTAGAGGAGTTGATTGATAAAGGTCCGATGGAAAGTAGTAAGTCATCAAAAGTCCCTTCGACTGATGAAATGGTTGATCTTCCGAAGAAAGATGCATTCGAAAGTGGTATTTATGATCCGGGTGAAGATGAAGAAGGCAAAGGAGGTTCTTCATCATCCTCATCCGGTAAGCCCAAAGATCCGCCCAAGGATCCTTTCGAAGGCGTTCCACCTGAAGACATGGTTGAGGTCGTTGACCCTGTTACAGGTGAAGTGACTTCAACCCCAAAGGAGGGATCATCATTCTACAGTGCGGGGGGATATAAGACTAGGAAATACAAAGGCACTTCCAAACCACCAGATGTTCCATCATTTCTTTGGAAGGCCGCTTCAAAGGCAGCTCGTGAAAAAGAGATTAGAAGGTACGAGCTTGAAGAAGCGAGAAAGAAATTCAAAGCTGCTGCTGCAAAGGTCAACAACCTGAACAATAATAATCCTTCTTCCCCGAGGGATCGGGTTGACCAAAATGACGATGTTCCTGCTATGCCTGTTAAAGAGATGATCAAACATGATCACCGCGACAGACTAGCCACGGCACATGAACTCGTTAAAGACATGATCTTGAACGCACTTGTCGCCAGACCGGTAGGTCCTAAAGAGGTCGGTGAGAACCCTGCTGCACAGGCTTCACTCGATCTTGAATGGAATAAACTTGAGAGCAAACCAGCCTGGTGGTATAACACTGTTCAAGAATGGGAACATGTTGCTAGTGAAGCTAGACGTACTGGTGAAAAGGTTCACGTAGGAAAGATCTTTGAGCTATGTGTTGAGAAGGGTAGCGAATTAGAGAAAGGCAATCCTCTCAGAAAGTTCAAAGGTAGAACGGTGCTCCAAGGCAACGATGTTAAGGATGAGTCTTCTGAGACGGCATTGTTTGCAGAACTTGGTTCATCGCCTGCAAACATGGAAGCGGCCAAAGCATTAGATTGCTATGGATCTGCTCCGGGGAACCGGATTAGCCAGGGTGATGGCAAGCAGGCATATACCCAAACCACACTGAAAGGCCCAGAAACATGGATCCGCATCCCGCGAAACCGTTGGCCTAAAGAGTGGATTGGCAAATATAAAGACCCCGTAATCAGGCTTGTCTTGGCATTGTACGGACACCCTGACTCGGGGGGCTTTTGGGAGCGACATTGTGAGTCGTGTCTGATCAAGGTTGGATTCAAAGCACTCCACCCTGAGTGCTGGCCATCCATGTTTTGGCATGAACGATTGAGACTGCTCCTGGCGGTATACGTCGACGACTTCAAGTTGGCGGGACCCAGGGAAAACCATGATGAGGGATGGAAGCTCATAGGTGAGCACATCGAAATGGATCCTCCCGAAGACGTCGGTAGGTATCTAGGATGTGAACATATCGTTCAACATGAGGTGAAACTTCCTGTTGAGCGTCATCCCTTCGCCCATGTTTTCGATCATTCAATCCAGGACCCCTCTAATGTGCCTGCAGCTTCGGTAGCAAGGACTGAGGACTACTGGACGCATTTCCCTGAACATGGTACGTTTGTCCACCATCATGTTCAACCTAGAAAGCGTTTTGATGTTCGGCCGACTGATGCTCTAGGGTTTGAACCTGGTAACATTCGTTGCACTGTTGCGTTACCATGCACATCGGGAGATGATGCCAGGGATTCGGGGGGAGTGTACTCGGAACTTTGGCATGATTTGGAGACATGCAAACAAACTGGCCTTCCGTTTTGGTGGACAGGGGAAACCTACTTCATCGACCGGAGTGTGTCCAACCCACGGGTCGCCGTAGCTGCAGTCAAAAGACTTCGTGACAAAGGTCAGGCAAAGAAAGCAGCAAGGGCACAGGGATTCACGTTCCTTGACCAACTGGAAGACAACCAACCATGCATGAGTGTACCTGTTACCACGGTCGCATACGACATGAAGGGTTTCCTCGAACAGTGTCTGACTAGATACGAAGAATTGGTACCTAGAGAAGTTAAGTGCAAGAAGGTATCAACTCCGTTTCGTGATGATAAAATAGCCAGACCCGTGGCTGACGAAGCCGAAAGCCGGGGGGAACTCCAGGCTATTGCCAGTCGCGTTCTCATGAAAGTACTCTTTGCAGCAAGAATGGCGAGGTATGACTTATTGAGAGCAACACAAGGCTTGGCCAGTAGGGTGACTAAGTGGTCTCATGATTGTGATGTTGCATTACATCGCCTCATGTCGTACATTCATTGCACGTTGGATCACAAGATGACTTCCTTTATCGGTGACGCACCCGAGAAATGCAAACTATGGCTGTTTGCTGACAGTGACCATGCTGGAGAACACGATTCTCGGTCAACCTCGGGTTGCATATTGGCCATGGTTGGGCCTAACACGTATTTCCCGTTAACCGCATTTTCTAAAAAGCAGACTTCAACGGCAATGAGTTCCACTGAAGCAGAGGTCGTTTTTGCAAACCTCTCAATGAGAACGGTTGGACTTCCATCCTCCTGTCTTTGGCAAGTCATCCGGCAGGCGGGGGGAGTACAAACCTCTCGCACGGTGGAAACTGATGCCAAGCTGAAGAAGCACGGTAAACGGGGGGACAAACATGATCACTGGGAAGTCGATCCATTGGGAAGCCAAATCATAAGGCACCACGTTGAACCTCGTGAAAAGGTCTTCGTTCCTGAACAAGACGATGAAACGCCCGTAGGCCTCAAAATGCTTTCATCAATGAGCATAACCATAGCACAGTTCAAAGACGGAAGCTTTGAGACATTCGTCATGTGGGATTGGTGTAATGCTAAATGCAAGCTATTGAAGGAGCCATGGAGGGGTAAAACTATTTTCAGGATTGCAGGGCCGAATGAGATCGACTATGGCGTCGAGTCCCGTGAAATTAGGAACGCATTGACAGACTTCAAGTATGCAGGTGATGGACAACAAGGTGCAAATGACATCTACCTGGTTGGAACGGGAGCCTTTGAAATGGTCTTGCTAGAAGATAATCAGGCTACCATTAGAATACTTGAGTCAGGTCGGTCGCCAGCGTTTCGACATACGGACAAGACACAACGTCTCAATTTGGCGTGGCTTGCTGAGCAGTTTGGTCGAAGGCATTTCGTACTCGTATACGTCGCCGATATTTTTACGAAACCGTTTAGTAACGCCGAGAAATGGGATAAGCTCATCAAGTTGCTTGCCATCGTTTCGTCTCCCGAAACTGCCGTCCGCAAGGCTGAAAAGAAAGTGCAAAGCAAAGGGGAACCTTCTGCCGTCGTGGCATCGTCCGGACCTCAGAGGATCCTCATTGAAGTGTGTTGTGGACCGAACTCAAAGTTAGGGGATACGAGTAGGAAGCAGGCTCATGGATGTATCGTCTTTCGTGTAACTGAACAAGACGACATCACTTCTCCCAAAACTAGGAAGAGAATCATTGATCTCGTGAATGATGTCCTGCGGAAGCATGGACCGAAGGTCAAGATTCTTGTTTGGGTGAGCATTCCATGCACTGGCGGATCACCATGGCAAAGGGTCAACAAGTACATTCCTTCTGCTGCCGTCAAGATTGAAGGTCACGTTCATGAAATGAAACGCATTTGGTCAGGTATGGTAGACCTTGTTAACTCGCTTCGTCGGTTGTCACCGTGGATCGCGATCGAGTGGCCAGATGGTTGTGACTATTGGGAACTTGACAAAGTGAAACAGTTTTGTGTTTCTCATGTCATGGACTCTGTTAGGTTTGACGGATGCATGGTAGGAGTTGTTGACATGAACAACGTTCCTATTAGGAAGCCATGGAGAATTCAAACTAATTTAAGTCATTTGATTGATGCTTTTGTAGGAAAGAAGTGTCAGGGTGGACATGAACATGCGGAAGGTCGAGGTGCATCATTGAAGCGTACGGAGGAATATACATACTCCATGACGGATTTGATTCATCAGGCTTTTCGCGTGGCCGTGTCTGCTCAATGACAAGCCGCTTGTACGACCACGTGTCACTGTGATCTTTGCGCTACCCGCTCGACTTCGACTACTTTCGACACGCCCTCCTCGGTCTTGGAGCCCAAGTTCGTGTGCGATGGGAAGAACGAACGCACAGGGGAACCTGGTGTCGAAGTTTTCGGACTATGTTTCCATGCCTACGGAGCCCACCAACCGTGAGAAGTGGGACGAGCTTTTGGAAAGTGTCGGGTGCCTCGCAGCCATTGTTGACCATCCGGTTGACGCGAGGGCTCATGTCACGGTGCAACAGAACGTGGACAATTTGAGTTTCGCGAAAGCTGCACTTGAGAAAATCCACTTGGATTATGCGCGCTGGCTGGATAGGACGAGCTTGAGGATTCTCGGAGCATTGCCTTGCCCCGGGGAACCGGCGGCGGATTTTATCTTCGTCGGTGATTCGAGTATGGCGTTGGTTCAGGCCGAAGCACCGCCAGAGGGATCGTTCGAGCCTCCCAAACTCACCCGCCGCAACATTGGTGAGTTCATCAAGGCTGATCCCAGTGGCTTGCGCGAGACCGCGGCGTCGGTTCAGTACGGGATGCGTTGGGGCAAGGGGCTCGAGCAGATCAACGACGAGATCGAGAGCTGCTTGAACTGTGACCGCCGACGCAGCCGGGAACGGCGTGCCCCTGCGATCATCGTGGTGTCGTATGCCGGCAACGACGTGTGGGGGAAACACGGGTTTGTCGGCAACACTTGGATCGACTCAAGATCCGTGCACCGCAATCCTGCAGTGCAGAGGGCTGCCTCGGAATGGCAGGACGAGTTGGCGAGGAGGCATTATGCCCAGTTGGAGAGGAGCGAACTTCCTCACTCGCCCCGACGTGGGAGCCATCTCGATAATAGCATACGCAGATGCGAATTCCTTTGGGCTCCACCAAGATTTCGCGCGTCAAATGTGCTTGTTCGGAGATGCCGCCCGGGACCGCGGGTTGCTTGCTGTGACTGGCGCTCCGCTCACTCGCGCCACGACCCGATATGATGGGTTCCATGCTGAGGACAGCGATAGCAACAGGACTGCATACTATCGATATTACGTTGCTATGGCGCGTTTGACCTATCAGATGTGGCGATTGAAAGACTGTGAAGCGTTGAGAAAGCAAGCCCGCATCAAGCCTGTCATGACCCCGAAAGACGAAAAAGCCCGCGCGGAAGCCGAGGCCAAAGAGAGATATCGTGCGTCCTACGTGTTTCTCGAGCCGCATGACCGCTTTCCTGAGAACAAGATCATGATCGAACCCAACCTTTGCAAAACCTGCGTGTACCCTGACGGTCACGAGGTGGCGCTCTTGGACGAGATCACTGGGGAACACTTGAAGGCCACTCCGGAAGAACTGGAGCGGGCTGGCATCATTGTGCCCCAGGGAACTGGAGAGCCAACCGTCGACATGACCTCGTCGCCCGAGAAGGAATCAAGCGTCAATGACCCTGTGGAAGATGATTTCGTCCCGGACTATGACCCCGATGACGAACCTCATCCAACGCAGAAGACTACCCGTCTTGCTGAGCCAACCGATTCATGCCCTGACGAGAAGCTCATGAGCGTGAACGCCGGCAAGAAGATCGCTTGGGAACATGTGTCAAGAGTTGAGATTGAAGAGACGGACCTTCGCGTCAGATCAGACATCGACCAACCTCCTGAGACTGTCGATGAGATCATTGAGATCGTGGGTGATCACTATCACGCCGCCATCGCCGAAGGATACCAGGACCCGCAGGACGACGCCCTTGAATCCGATGACGAAGAGATGTTTTCAATCAGCAGATCGTCGGTGGTTCAAGCGCGCTGGAAAGCGTTGCCGAGAAGATGAAGTTCAACAAAATCTATGCAGCCCAATACCTCGAAGGGGGAGCATTGCATCTTTGAAGGAACCCGCATGGGGCAATCTTCATGTCCAGCAACGCATTGCGCCACTACACTGAGGCGGTGACGGGCAGGTCCACCCCTCTTCATTACCTCGATGATGACGGAGATGACGACGATGATCTTCCGCCTCCTCCACCACCGGCGGAGCCTTGCCCATACAAAAAGGACAAGGATGGCATTCATCGTCCGGTAACCGAAGATCTTCCAGCCTTGAAGAGAAAGACTGCCGCTGATCTCGGTGCGGCACCCAAGGCAAAAGCGGCGCCTGACAGCCTCAAGAAACTCCGCAGTGGGGATCGACCTTGAAATGGAAGAGACAGCAGGGGCATCATCATCATCATCAGCCAATCCTCCCAAGGCAAAACCCATGCCGAAGCCTCCATCCGTACCCAAAGCCGCAGCATCAAGCTCAGCGGCCCCCGGAAGGGATGCGCCCAATTTGGTTCCAGCAGGAGGTACACCGATTCGTGCAACCATGCCGGCAAATCAAGTGCCGGGTGCTGCAGTGATCGGGTGGTATGATCAGGAGCAGTTCTTTGTCTCAAAGCGTGTCTCCGGCCTGCTGTGTGGACACAACCACGCCAATCGGCGAGAGCTTCCGGACTTCCAGGACGGGGCATGGATGGATTTTGCATCGGTGTTTTCCTTCATCAAGAGGAGGTATTCCCGCTCCCTCACCGTGTCGGACTTGATTGACATCGTGACTTCAAACCATAGGTTCATGCTCGATGTGCAGCTTGCCCGCGAGGGGGAACTTTTCGCCGGGAAATACCTCTTTCTGCCGGTGCGAATCAAGGCAATCCAATCGCACAACGACTGGATTCTGGAGAACATCAACATGGCGTGGCCCGAGGTCGACAGAATCATCTGCCTCGATCCGTCGTTCACGATCGAACGCCTGTTGCGAAGGGAGCATCCAACGCTCCCAGTACGACTTGACCTGCGCATCAAGGATGTTCACCCCAAGATCTTGTACCACTACACTCATATCGCCTTTGTGGATGATGTGATCCGGTGTGGCATTTGTCCGGGGGGACTCAGGACTAGCAAGGCTCATTCGTACTTTTCGGCCTTCGATCCGTGGAGCATCCAGAAGACGAGTCAAGCAGGAATGGCTTCGACCAGGCCCATTGCAATTGCCGTCGATGTCGAGATGGCGGTGTCATATGGGATCAGGTTCGCCGTCACTCAGAGCCAGGCTGTTGTGACTACTGATTGGGTGCAAAATCAGTTCCTCATCTATGCATATGACGTGTCAGCGAAATGCTTCATCTATGCGAACCACGACTATGCAAAGGAGAGAGCCTCGTTCAATCAGGATCTCCCAGACATCGTCGCGCGTCGCCGGGAACGGCTTGACTGACCGTGGTGAAGAAGCAGACGACAAAGCGAGGAAGCAGTCGTTGCTGGCAAGGTCGAGATGGGACCTGTTTGGCAAGTATGAGAAATGGGTGCATGGAGCTTGGGTGGAAAATGCCTTCATTCTCGAATCGTATAACCGTGAGTTCTGCAAGGATCAGCTCGAGCATGCAGATGCCAATATCGGAACATACTCTACTCCGTACATGGCAATTGCATGGCAGCCGGAAGGCGATGCCCCGAACAACTCGGCATGGCCTCCATCGCTGGGATCGGTTGATTGGGCGCACTGGACCCCTGAAATGGAGATGCGCTACGATCCTCGAGGAAATGAGAAGTTCTTCACCTCACGGTGGATCACTGTTCGACAGCATGATGTTGAGCCACAGTATTGCGCCGACTGCCAAACCGATTCACCTTTCGGATGTTTGTCGTGCTTGAACTGTGGACGACTTGCACGTGTTGCGACAGATATGAGAAAGGCTTCGCTCCTTGTCCGTCTTGAAAACTTAGCCGCAAGCTTCGGTTTCGACTTGTCGTTGGACATGTTCCCAGATGACGACATTCGTGCCCGGGGGGACCGTGGGCTGAGGAATCCTGCAGGTGGTAGGATCAGGACTGGACAATCTGCCATCGCAACGATCCGAGCACATGCCAAATCGCACATGGACAAATCGAAGAAACTAGAATTTGGCTCGCTCACAGAGCGTTTGCGCTTGGATCCGTTCTACGCGTTCAACTGCGCGGCGCAGGACATGTCCCCTGACTGTTTGAAGTTTTTACAACGACTCAGTTCAGCGGTATTGCCCATCCCGACGCGTACCGCCCAGCAAATCCAAGACGGGGTAGGTGTCAATGTGAAAGCAAAGATCCTTATGATCCCCGACACATCCCAGCGCGAGGTCGACGTGTCGAATGAGGTCTTTGTGTTCTGGAAGACGAACAAGATCCTACGCCCTGGTGTCTTTGTTGGACTGTACTCGATGGAGAGCAATCGCTTTGAGGTCTTGGGTTTTTCCGGCTCATTCCTCTCGGAAGAGAAGGACGTTGAGAAGCTCAAAACGGAGTTCGTTGGCTGGCTATCATCTGACCTCCAGAGCATTCCGTCCTACGAGAACCTCCTACGTGCAGATCCACGCAACATTCACGTACCGGAGAGGGAGGGCGTCGATCGTGTGAAAGGAAAAGGTAAGGGCACATGGCGTCACGAAGGCCGACCGGCTCGTGAGAACGCACCTTACTCCAGGAATCGTTGGGCCCGTGATTGGAGGGACCTCGACGACGATGTTGGCACCATTCCAGGTTGGCGTCACGCAGATTGGACATGGTACCATGACACGTACGGAGCGGACTGGTGGCGTCAAGGACGATGAACGCCACCAATGCACGGCGGGAGCCGATGCCTTACGGTAGTTGTGCAATTCTTTTCATCCAGTGCTTGTGGTCGCGCATTACCTCATTTGGTGTCGAGGTGCTCTCAAAAGCCTTTGCGCGCGCTGCGGAAGCAGTAGCCTCACGCTTACCATCTTTGAGGCTGTCTGCATTCTTTGCGAGGCTTAAATTCGTTTTGCCGAAGTGCACTCTTCCTGAAAGGAAGCATCACTCAGCATGCCGCGTGGAAACGTGTGCCTATGTAAAAGGCCCATTTCCAATTTGACGAGCTGTGGATGCATGTGAAAAGCGCTGCGTCCGATCTTCAATCGTCCGTTCGGCAGTTGACTTCATAACTTAATCGAGTTAATCGTCGTTCCCTTGCGCCTCAGGCCGGCAAAGAATCTATGAAAGTCATAGGCGCGTACGGTGTTGACCACGAGGGAAACACCGGGGAACCGGAGGTCAGAAAGGTATGCACGTTGTCCCGTGTACATAATCGTGTATAGGTTCCTTCACTACCTTTGCTGCCAAGTGCGTTCAGCGGGGGGGTGTATTTGCACGATTGTACACCTGTACATACCATATCGACCTCTATGTTTGGCTCAAGAAAAGGGCGCTCTACACGTTGGTACTTGTAGGCTGTTGGCCTGTAAATTCACTTTGTGCCGGATGTTGGCTTCAATCATCCTGGTCGTGTTTGCCACCTTGTCGAAAGTGCATTCCACAAAATTTGAAATGTTCACGGGACAGTGCAGGCGCAAAATGATTTTCAAAACATGTGAACTTTGTTTGAACGCTGCAGCTGCTAGGAACCCAATCTGGTCCTATTGCGCAATGATGGGCCAAGTCAGGTGCAATGGTCCATTGTTGACTTTTGCCGTTTTGCCGCGGCTTATGAGCCAGGCAGTTCACTGGAGGCAACCAACAACAGTCCAGCTCGCCACGCCTTCCACGTGCATCCTGCTGTTGATGGACCGGGTTGCCATCAGTTTTCAGCTGGCGTTGTCATTTTGTTGACAGATGGTCACAGTGCAGGACGAGTCCCGTTTAGGCGGTGGGCAGGACGGGAGTAGTTTTTTCGCACTGTGTAGACAGGGGGCGCGCGGCATGCGGAGGTGTTTTTTTGCCGTGCTAAAACCCGAGGCGCTTTGCAGATTAGCGCTTCACCAATGCCATGTTGGGACTTCGGCCTCCTTTCCAGCAAGGGCCCTTGGGTGACAGAATGGCGTGGCCAGTTCGCATTGTTGGCATTGGTTTCCCCAGGCAGAGTCGCTTGGAGGCGAGGTTTTGGGCCGCAGTGGGGCGCGGCAGTCGCAATATCCTATGCATTGCTGGCAGGCTCTCACGAACCAGCCGTGAAATCCCTTAGTGCCCCTCGGGCTCCGCACGGCTAAATTTTGATGTTCTTTGTTCAATCGCATTTGGGCAGCGAACTTGAGGTCAAAGTGATTGGTGCTGATTCATTGGGCAAGTATGCTGCATTTGTTCCTTTGATCCTTGGAATCATAAGCGGGGAGCCGAGGTTTTGTAACTTTGCGCTTTTGTGATTGTTTTTTTTGCGTATTTCTCAGTGGCCAAGGTGTTCTTTCATCAATGATCTGGCTGTGGCGCCTGGAGACTTCAGGTTTAGCTGCCGGCCCCTTTGGTATTACTATGGCGTACGCCTCGTGTTTTGACGGCTGTACTCCAAGGTTGCGTTGCTGTGGCATGCCTGGCACTGGACCCAAGCTACACCAGTGCGACAAATAACTTTTATGGCACTCTTGCTGCAGACAGGCCAAAGAAGCTGTTGATGTTTCATGCCCATGATGAAAAGTGGAAGATTCAAGCAAAGCTTAGGATTTGCCAGACTGGGTAGTTAGGTAGTTTCACTGGTATGGCCTTGCAGTACCGAACGACTTGGAGGTGAAGGGTAGGCTCGCAACACGAACGAAGAACGTGAATATCAATGCGACTGGGAGTGGCGAACCTTAACAGTTGCCCTTGAGTAGGGACACATATAAAGCTCTCGTCGTAGCATTGGAGTCCGTGCTTCACATTGTCCAAGCCAAGCATGAACTCTGAAGATCAACTACGCTCTCATTTTGTTGACCTGTTTCTCCAGTTCTTTTCCTCCACGTTCTGCGGCTGTCTATTCCGCATGTTTTTTGCAGAGTTCAGTCCTCCTTGCTCTTTTGACTGCTGCATGACCAGGCGTCCTTTGGACTGGCCTTTTCAGATTGAACATTCAGTCACTCTTTCCATTCACGTTTTAACTCGTGACCTTTGACTATGAAGCATGCTCATCACATTCACATGGTTGGCGCTGAGCTTGCAGTGCACACAGGGCGTATTGCTATGAATGCAGGCCGCTTCGCGTTGACAATCGCGCAAAGTGTGCTTCGAGGGAGAGGGAGCGCGAGGAAAGGTATATGCTTCACGCCCAAGCCCAAGCCAACACCCCAAATGATGCAAAACCGCGTGAGCAGGACTCTAGTTGATTATAGTATAGCTTCTTGTAAGATGTTTAACCATATTGAACAGTTTATCGTAATCATTTTTTTCGACAACCTTGAAGTTGTAGATTTTTCAGGGTGTCCAACTTACATCCAACAATGCAGTTCACCTGTAGGTCTTGTATCGGTCACGCATTGTGTAGTACACTTTAGTGTTTTCGCTCTACCCTTCGACCCAGCAATGCCAAGTACAATTCAGTGGATGAAAACAAGCATACAGGAAATAAAAGTTTGCATTGTTATATAGATGCAAGTTGGACCCTGATTATCCCGGCAAGAGGCCCCAAACAGTGTGTGTGTGTGTGTGAGATCTACAAGCAGAAAGTCTAGAGATCTAGACGCATTGGGGTCCAGAGAGGTGATGGTGGTGATGAAGGTGGGGATCGTGGTGACAGTGGCGGTGGTCGTGAGTGAGTGAGCGTGACTGTGACTGTGAGTGAGAGTGAGAGTGAGAGTGAGAGTGAGGGTGAGGGTGAGGGTGAGTGAGTGAGAGTGAGAGTGAGAGTGAGAGTGTGAGTGTGAGTGTGAGAGTGAGAGTGAGAGTGTGAGTGTGAGAGTGAGAGTGAGTGAGTGAGAGTGAGTGAGGGTGAGGGTGAGAGTGAGAGTGAGGGTGAGGGTGAGTGAGAGTGAGTGAGTGAGTGAGAGTGAGTGAGGGTGAGTGAGAGTGAGTGAGAGTGAGTGTGAGTGAGTGAGAGTGAGTGCGAGTGAGTGTGAGTGAGAGTGAGTGTGAGTGCGAGTGTGAGTGAGATTGAGAGGGAGAGTGAGTGTGAGTGAGAGTGGGAGAGTGGATGAGTGTAAGTGCGAGTGTGAGTGAAGAGTGAGTGTGAAGTGAGAGTGGGCGTGAGCGTGTGTGAGTGAATGAGAGTGAGTGAGCATCTGAGAGCACAAACTGCTGTGACGGCCCAACGGCCCACGGGTTGTCGCACACGAGCTCCAGGGACAGGCAAAGGGAGAGACACAAGAGACAAGATCAAATTAGATTAGATAAGAGAAGAAAAGAAAATCTAAGAAAAGATAAAGCAAGCTAGGACGAGATAAAACAAGAAAAGACTAGAAATGTAAGAGAAGTTAAGGTAAGATAAGATACGATGAGGTGAGGTAAGATAAGGTAAGGAAAGGTTCGTTGAGAGGTCGAACGGGAGATGGATTCGATCGGGTAGACAGATAAAATCGAGAAGATAGAGATGAGAAAGATTGGACACATGAAGAGATCAGATGAGAACAGACTAGAAAAGGTCAGATGAGATACGGAAGGAGTAGGTAGGAACAGATTTGTAGATGGATCCGATCGACTAGATGAGGAAAAGATAGATCAGGTAGAGGCGATAGACTGGATCGATTGCAAGGATTAGATAGGTTAGGTAAACAGGATCTTCTAAAAACTTCGACCAGGAACATGACAGGAGATAGACAGATAAGATTAGACCAAACAGGATCAGAGAAGAGAAGCAAGCGTGAGATAAGATAAGGTAAGCTAGGAAACGATCAAAAACCTGATAGAACCCACGAACCCGAATGCAGTCACTTTGTATAGAAGCGTAGCACTCAAAGCGTTCTTGTTTTCGGAGATGACTCGCAGAGTCATCAACTAAAGCACCGCTAGCACCTCCCCAGCCGTCTAGACACTCTTTCTTGACACACTTTGCTAGACAATCTTTCTTGACACTTTCTCTTGACACTCTTGCTTGACACTCTTGCTTGACACTTTTGCTGGATACTTTTACAGGGCATTCTAGCTTGACATTTTTGCTTGACACTCTTGCTTGACACTCTTGAAAAAAAGCATGTTTCACGAGACTTTCACCAGAAGCGACAATCAAAGCTTTCAAAACCGAGCATTTTCCACGAGACTTTCTCTTGCTAAACAGTCTTGCTTGAAACTCTTTCTTGACACTCTTTGCTAGACACTCTTGCTTGACACTTGTTCTTGACGCTCTTGCTTGACACTCTTGCTGGACACTCTTGCTTCACACTCTTGCTAGACACTCTTTCTTGACACTCTTTTTTCTAGACAATCTTTCTTGACTCTTGCTTGACACTCTTGCTTCACACTCTTGCTGGACACTCTTGACACGACACTCTTGCTTGACACTCTTTGCTAGACACTCTATCTTGACCCTCTTTGCTAGAAACTCTTGCTTGACACTCTTTGCTAGACAATCTTGCTTGACACTCTTTCTTGGCACTCTTGCCTGACACTCTTTACGGACACTCTTGCTGGACACTCTTTGGTAGACATTCTTGCTTGACACTCTTTCTTGACACTCTTTGCTAGACACTCTATCTTGACCCTCTTTGCTGGACAGTCTTGCTTGACACTCTTGCTTGACATGTTTGCTGGGCACTCTTTGCTAGACACTCTTGCTTGACACGTTTGCTGGGCGCTCTTGCTGGACACTCTTTGCTAGACACTCTTGCTTGACACTCTTTCTTGACACTCTTTGCTAGACTCTCTTTCTTGACACTCTTTGCTAGACACTTGTTCTTGACACTCCTGCTTGACACTCTTGCTGGACACTCTTGCTTCACACTCTTGCTGGACATTCTTGCTGGACACTCTTTGCTAGACATTCTTGCTAGACACTCTTGCTTGACACTCTTTCTTGACACTCTTTGCTAGACTCTCTTTCTTGACACTCTTTGCTAGACGCTTCTTCTTGACACTCTTGCTGGACACTCTTGCTTCACACTCTTGCTGGACATTCTTTCTGGACGCTCTTGCGTGACACTCTTTCTTGACACTCTTTGCTTTCTTGACACGCTTTGCTTGACACTCTGCTAGACACTCTTGCTGGACACTCTTGACAGGACACTCTTGCTTGACACTCTTGCTACACACTCTTTCTTGACACTCTTGCTGGGCAGGACAATCTGCTAGACACTCTTGCTGGACACTCTTGAAATGACATTCTGCTAGACACTCTTGCTAG
>CAXAMN010000336.1:1810724-1821945 GCA_963970005.1 Durusdinium trenchii
GCTGGACACTCTTGCTTGACACTCTTTCTTGACACTCTTTGCTAGACACTCTATCTTGACCCTGTTTGCTAGACACTCTTGCTTGACACGTTTGCTGGGCACTCTTTGCCAGACACTCTTGCTTGACACGTTTGCTGGGCACTCTTGCTGGGCACTCTTTGCGAGGTGCGCAAAGTGCTGCGCTTGTCACGAAATCTTCACGCCGCGGTTCACAAAGCGCTGTGCCTGCCACGAATTCTGCAAAAGAGCCACGTCTCCAGAAGTCACAATTCACTGCACCTGTCACGAAATCAGAGCTCGTCGATGATCACCACCATGTCCAAAGTGCTGTTCCTGCCACGAAATCTGCAGTTCGAAGTAAAACCGCTCCGATCCCTTGGACCTGTCACGAAAAGTCGACTTTGCATCACCAAAACACGAGGTTCCCCTTACGCCTGCCACGAAATGTCCGAAAATGCCTGCGCAGCCGAAATGCACTTCGAGGATGTGGAGAGGCATGAATGCACTGCAAATAGCAGTGAATTAGCCGTTGACGTCGGCGCGCGCCAGCGATCTAAGCACAGCTGCTAAGACCCCACACAGTGGATGAATGAAAGAAGTATATGGGAAAAATGCATTGTTGTATATAAGTTGGGCCCCCCGAAAAATTGCACAATTTCAAGGGAGTCATCATGATATATAGAGCAACTTTAAATGTTGCACTATGCACAATGACCTAGAGATGACAAGCGCCATGCAGTGGATGAGTCTTGTTGATGTTTGGTTATTGCATCATTTGCATCGCCGACAAACATTCCTTTCAACAGTTTGGATCATTTCTCCGCATGTCCATTCCCAAACGCAAACGACACAACAACGCCCCTGAGCATCTTCGGCCCATGCGGATTTAGGAGGTGGGGCTGAGGTGGAGATAGTTCAAGTGGACAGCTGGGTGCGGTGGAATCTCGGGATGGCGCTAGAATGCGTGGATAAACCTTTCTCAACAAACATATTCCACGCAGAGTCCCCGTGAAGAAAGAAGCGGTGTGAGCTTTGTTTGTGACGTTTGAAGGAGTTCGGCTGGTTTGTGCACAGTTTCCTCTGGGAGATTTGCTCGCAGTCATCCGGTGCGGTTGGCCATGTAGGAACAGCGCTCAGTCTTTTGAACTTTGGAATCTCAGGCGCTTGCGTTGCTCAAGAAAGCATTGCAAATGCATGCGAACAGTTTGTGCTGACATTGATGGCGTTGCATGTTCATTGCATTGCGGCGTTGCACATGCTCGGCGTCAAGTTAACATGTTGCAAACGCACAACGTTGACATAGCGCTGCATGTATGCATCAGTTGATTTATTGCAACAATCTTTGATGAACTCGCGAACGCTGACGACACTTTTGAGATCCTTGGTTCATCCTCACGGCGTGCGTGTTTCATCTTCATCCTCATGGCAACGCCCTGGCTTTGTTAGCTTGTGGCCTGCACTTCGGCACACCACCTCTCATTGTAATGGTTCATAGAGCAGAGAACTATTTTTGTGGACGCCTGTGACCCATTTATGAAGGGCTCCACAACAAGGTGGCCAGTGACGTGACGAGTTGATGCCAACTCGTCTTAGGGCCAGCCAAGCTAGGCTGGACTGCGCAGCTATATAATCCCCCCCGAAAGCTACAAATTCTGCCTGTTGCGCGCATCTCTGGCTGATATTTTCCGATATCAGATGATGTTTGTGGATGACAGATGGTTGAGATAATGTTTGCAGATGTCAGATCATTTTAGCATGGTTAGTTTTTGATGCTTTTTGCTGTGAAAGCCAGAAGGTATGACCGCAAGACCATGCAGCATGCAGATATAAATTGCGCACGGCGCAACTTTCTAGTTGTTCTGCAAGTTAGTGTGCCACTAGACAAAGATGGTCCGCGGATACCAAGTCAAGAGCTCCCCTGTACAAAGCCGCATGTCCTGCGCGCGTTTCCAGTACTCATACTGAGCGCATCAGATTTGCGCGCGGAGGATAGTGGAGCCAACAGCTGCAGCTTGACTCAGGTGCAGACGATGATTGATAAACCGCCAGGCTCGGTCAACAATTTGTGCGCCAGCCTTCCTTCGAATTGTCTTCCCGTCTGGAAGCTTATGGGTGGAGAGCTTAACAAAGGAGGCGCTTTCCACACAAACTTACCACCAATCTTTACACTTTTTTGGCGCGCAATATATTCCGCGTCGGATCTGAGTGAAAGTCTGCATGCTGATATGACAAGTCGACTTGGTGCTGAACATTTGCCTATGATGAAAAAGTTTGCGGATCTTTGTGTGCCTGCACATGTCCTTGGTCATGCAAAAGTCAGCGCTGTTTCCTTCGTGATGTTTTGCGTTCACAGTCACCTTTCATAGGGGTTTGCGTGTTCAGCAGCGTTCTGTCCTTTAGTTGGCTGCTTCAGAGAGTCTTCATTGATTTTCGGAACGTTGCCTCGTCCACTTGCGCTAGCCATGCCGACTTCCAAGCTATGTGGGCCCAAGCCTTCCAAGTACAGACCAGCGCACGATTCACAAGCGCCCGTCATCTAAAAAGACCCGAACTTGGAAGAGCGCTCCATACGCCCAGAACAAGATTGCGGGCCCCAACACCAAGTGGCGAGATCGGATGCAGTGGAAGCGAAGTGTCTGACAGCTTCGCACTGCAGATCAGATGCACATTCTCAAGATGCTCATTGAGGATGGCCTGCTCCTCAACTTGGAAGGAAAGACTTGCCCCTTGTGCAACCGAGCTCGTTTGGGCAAGCTCCAACTTCGAGACACTGGACTAGGAAGGCATCGCTGCAACCGCAAGAACTGCCAGCGTTTCGTCGCTCCACAGCATTGCAGCTACCAGGGGTCCGGATATTTATCAAGTGCAGTCTGTTGCTCTCCTCGTGCGCCTGGCCAACGTCTCACTGAGCACAATCCACATCCTGACCAAGATCAATCACAATGCTTTCGATCCGCTGGGCCACAGCGTGGCATTCCTTCGAAAGAAATATGTTTTGTGTAAGGGGGGACATCAACCTGGGCGAAGGTGGGCACTGGCAAGACATTGAAGCCAATGAGGCGATCTTCGACAAAGCCGCTTCAGGATCTATCGTGCATCTCAAGGCACCTTCTACCACTAGCCGTGCACCAGGGTGCAATCCGCAAAGTGGAATGGCAGCCTATTATTGCTAGAAGTGGTTGAAGGGCAAGAAGGTCATTCTGCAAACTGACAGCGCACGCCTCATACAAGGCATAGGTGCCAGGTGTTTTGCGTGGCGCCAAAAAAACATGTAAAGATTGGTGGTAAGTTTGTGTGGAAAGCGCCTTCTTTGTTAAGCTCTCCACCCATGAGCTTCCAAACGGGAAGACAATTCGAAGGAAGGCTGGCGCAGAAATTGTTGACCGAGCGTGGCGGTTTATAAATCATCGTCTGCATCTGAGTCAAGCTGCAACTGTTGGCTCCACTATCCTCTGCGCGCAAATCCGAAGGGCCCAGTATGAGTACTGCAAGCTGAGTACTGCAAGCGCGCGCAGGATATGCGGCTTTGTACAGGGGGAGCTCTTGACTTGGTATCCGCGGACCATCTTCGTGTAGTGGCACCAACTTGCAGAAGAACTAGAAAGTTGCGCCGTCCGCAGCTTATATGCATGGTCTTGTGGTCATACCTTCTGGCTTTCACAGCGCAAAGCATCAAAAACTAACCAAACTAAAATGACATCTGACATCTGCAAACATTATCTCAATCTCAACCATCTGTCATCCACAAACATCATCTGATATCTGAAAATATCACTCAGACATGCATGCAACAGGCTGGCGGGTGTAGCTCATTTAGAAGTACCACAGGCACTGAGAGACATGAGGGTGACCCCTCATTTGTTTTGGAGGGAGGGTGGGAATGTCACCCCCTATACCCCGTGAGTGTCTGGCTTGAACACGAGCCCCTCTCAAGGGATTTTAGTTTTTGGAGCGCGAGCCGCTTCATGGGTCATGTTCCTTTTGCATAGGGATGATGTGGCGACTGTGCACACCGTTCCGGACCTCCTGACGCAGTTGCCCAGAGGCACTTTGGGACAGTTTCGTGGCAACAGCTGGCGACCCCGGTAACGACCTCCGACTGGTGGCGGCCATGCCGGCCTGGACGATTCCTCAAATTGTTAGCACGGCTACCTTGGCTACAGGTGAACGGCTTACCCCTGCACAAGCGGCTCAGGTGCGGCTCGTGTGGCGCAACTCCAGGCGGATATTTCACATACATGGAGGAGGAAACCCTGACACCTTTGTTGGCAAGGACCCTTGGACTCCGGACACTTCTCCTGGACCTCCTGAAGGTACTGGTGTCACCACGGCGGGAGGGGGAGGCTCTTCGAGTGCGAGTGGCACGGCAGGAAGCAAAGACAATGTTTTGAAGATGTCAAACCTGGTGGACCAGACTGATGACTCTGAGACCAAACTCCCGGATGCGGTGATGTTGAACGAATGGGCTCAAAGGTACATTGCAGTCATGGGTGCACCCCCTCAAGAAGAAGAAGAGCCTACGGATGCACAAATGGCTGCACTACATCATCGAGTGCGAGTTCAAAAGCAGCCACCATACGTGGACTTCTCGGTGTGGCTCCCCTTTGGACGTTGGGTGCTGAAGAACCAGAAGTTCAGAGCCTTCATGCCGATAGGAGACGGTTCGTTCGTGGTGAGGGAATTGCCAGGGCCCCAAAATCTGCAACAATGGTTGGTCAGCTGGCGGGTGTTCAAGGTGGCTTGCATTTCCCGCAACCTGGTCACGTTGGCGGCCCTCCTCCTGTATGAGAAGGTGATTGAAAAGTTGGTGCTGCAATGGCCAAAAGCATGGGGCCTGATAGTGCAAGCTGATGACAAGGCCAGAGCAGAGAAGCTGGAAAAGATCAGGCGAGCCATCGTGCTGGACATCGCAGCTGGTGGAACTCCTCCTCGTGAGTTTACAGAGGATGAGCCTTGGACGGCATGCTTTAGGGCTCTGGCTTTGGATGAGAGGTTTTGGAATGAACAAGTTCGACATCCAGCCGCAGCATGGTTGGCGATAGCCATGGCACACCATCCGGGACCTCCTGCAGAGCGAGGAGATGATGAGGACAGATCAGACAGAAGAAAGCAAGCCAACAGGGACAAGAGGATGGCCAAGCGCAAGCGGTGGGCTTCGGAGAGAGAAGAGTTGGCATCCTTTCGCGAGCAGCGATCAAAAGGCGATTCAAGCAAAGGCAAGAGCAAAGGCAAGGGCAAAGACCAGGCCGGACAAAAGATTTGCTACAGCTGGGCAAAGGGCGTGGGACCTTGCGCTGGACTTCCTTCAGGAGCTGAGTGCACGGGGAAGATCCGCCGTGTCCATAAATGTATGGTTTGTTTCTCCCCAACACACCCAAATGCGGAGTGTCCCCGAAAGGCAGCATCTCCCTCGTGATTCCTTAGGAACTGTGGGAATAAAGGTGCTGCGCCTTCTTGCGATGGGGCGAGAGGGGTGGGGACTGATATGCGTTTGTTCGACCCCTCTCCATGATGTTGAAGGAAGGTGGAGGGGTTGGAAGGGGGTGTTGAGGGTTGGGAGAACCGATCGGTCGTTTAGGGCTTAGGTTCGAGGTGCACGGGGTCCTGGTCGATTTCGAACGTCGAATCGTCGCGATGCGTGGAGCGTTTGATGCCGGTCTATGTTCATGGTAGCCGGGCTGCAGGCCGGGCACGTGGGCGCGATCATGGCGAGCGCGTCGACTGGTCCGGCACCTATGGAAGAAGATTCCCTCCCCGAGAGGATAGCAGAACCTTTGGCGCAGGCGCGGGACTTCCCGGAGTATCAGGAACTTCGTGTGTTTCGGTTCCTCCACATGTTCAGCGGAGAGAAGGATGTCCTTGGGGAATGCCTGAAGGAAATGGCCAACAAGGAGGGCATCCAAGTGGAGATCTACAGCCTGGACAAGAAAGGTGAAGGTGACGTCGACCTCACGAAGGACCATCCTTTTCTTGAACTCAAAGAAGAGGCGGAAGCTCAGGCCTTCGATGCAGGGCATGCCGGGTTCCCCTGTAACACGTTTAGCAGGGCGCGATGGAACATGGACCTCAGGGGGCCACCACCAGTTAGATCCTTGCAACACATTTATGGTCTCCCTTCCAACTCAGTTGAGGAAGAGCAGATGGCAGACGTGGGCATTCTGTTGGCTTCGAGGTCAGTGGAGGTCATCGGGGCCATCCTGAAGAGCCAGAGGAAGAGAGGAGTGCCGCAGGCTGGGACGTTAGAAAACCCCCCAGGGAGTAGCGCCCGAGAAGAAGGACCTGCCTGGGAGCTTCCGGAGATCAAAGCATTTTTGGATGCATTTGAATGTCAGGTAGCCGATTACAACACGTGCTCGTACCAAGGGGATGAACGTGTCAGGTGGTTCAAACCAGGTCGCTTTGCAGGACGTCTTTTGGACCTTGAGACATTGAGGAAGACCTGCACCTGCGGCCAGTGGATCCGTCATGAACCTCTTGTAGGAGCCCGTCGAACGGCAGCGGCAGCCCAATACCCAAAACAACTGTGTGAGGCGTACTGCAAACTGCTGATCGTGGCCTTCAAGCACACCTTACAGTTGGAGTACTGGCGAAACATGTTGAAGACCAAGGAACAGGAAGTATCGGCCCTCAAGAAGAAGTGGATCGCGAGCAAGGAGCGCATTTATCAGGGACCTCCTGAGGGACGACAGACAGCAGACCCGTCGAAGAGAGTTTGGGAGTCGACCCAAGTGACTCAGGACACCAGGCCCACCGTGGAGTGTCGAAGAAAGCTCGAAGGGAGGAGGAGAATGAACGGTTCATTGGAGGCACGCGGAACCCCGGAAGGGCGGTTGAGAAGCTATCCAGGATGCGGCAGGTGGGCATGGACGTATCCAGGATATGGGACCGCTTCCTTCGAGACTATCCGGAGGCCTTGGATGTGGCCAAGAACTACAGCTCGGGTGGCAACAAGCCGAATATGGAGGTTGAGATGGCATGGAAGGCAGCGCTCAAGCAGTTCTTCCAGACGAGGACCTTTACGGACATCATCTTGAAGGACAAGTATGAGTCTGAGTCGCCGCTGGGCCCGGAGCTGTGGGAAGCTTGGTTGAAGGCGGCAGCTGGTCCGGAGCAACACCTGGTGGAGTGGATCAGGAAGGGGGCACCTTTGGGGATGAACAAGGAGATCCCGTGTTGTGGGATCTTCCCAAAAGCGGATGATCCGAGCCAGGAGGTTGAGGAAGCTCCAGAATTGGCTGACCAGTTGGGCATCACGAACTACAAGAGTTTCACTGATGAGCCGGAACACGCCAAAGCAGAACTGGGACGAATGGTGGAAGAAGGCTTTGCGGTGGTCCTCCCGACGAACAAGGCCAACGCCACGCACAAGCATGGAATTGTCTCGAAGCTAGCGTTGCTGATCAAGGAGAAGGAGGATGGCAGCGTGAAGCGCAGGATCATCATAGACCTTCTTCGATCAGGGGGCAACGCCAGGTGCAAGGTCCCGGAGCGCATCGTCCTGCCCAGGGTGATGGACGTGGTCGACAGCTTCAGGTACTTTTGGAAGACGAGAGACCGCATGCCCATCAAGGCCAGGGACGAGGAGTGGGAGCTGGACGAAGATAGACCAGAAGGAGGCATCTATGACTTCGAAATGGTGACTGCGGACTTGAGCGACGCGTACTGCCACCTGCCAGTTCATCCTGAAGAGCACGCGAACTGCTTGAGTCCAGGCATCCACCCATCGGAAACCCTCATGTGGGTCGCGATGTTATTTGGCTTCAAAGGTGCTCCTCTCCTCATGGGCAGGTTTGCTGCGTGCTTGGCCCGCATTTGGCAGTCGTTGACAGCTCCATCGGAAATGCAGAGTCAACTGTATATGGACGACCCTATGTGGATCTTGCGGGGGCCCTCATCTAGGAGATGCCGCAACCTGGCGCTTTTGCTGTACACAGCCAGAGCGCTGGGAATCAACCTGGCGTGGCACAAGGGAGCCAAAGGAAGTCAGCTGACATGGATCAGGGTGATGTTTGAGGTGGTGCAAGCGGAAGCCCTGATCAAGCTGACAGTGCCGCGCAAGATGATGGCAGAGATACAGAAGGTCCTGGAGACTTGGGAGAACAAAGGGATGGTCAGCATGAAGGAAGTGCAGCAAGTGACGGGCCGCCTATCATGGATAGCGGGGGTGCTCCCACGTGCACGTTGGGCAGTTAGCATTATGTATGCAGTGCTAGCTGACACCAAGCGGTCCGAAGATGAGGAACGCAAGCGAGCTGCACACCGAGCGGACACAAGACCGAAGGTTGGACTCATCTCGGTCAAACGCCTCGAGCTCCCCCGGCGCTGGGTCATCACCTTGTTCAAGGACCCGGATGTGTTGGCACTGCGCTCGGAGCCAATGGAGGAGCCATTGCCGGACTATGCCATTGTGACAGACGCTTCACCACAAGGCATCGGAGCGATCCTGGCCACCATTGATCATAACGTGGGGCAGAACTTCACGATCCTGGAAGCTTTGGAGATTCCGGTGCTGGAAGAGGACGCCAAATGGTTGGGAGTGGAATGGAATTTAAAGAATCATCCTCCCAGGGACCTCTCGAAGCTTGGGCTGTGAAGTTGGCTTTCAAGAGATGGGGCACCAAGCTGAAGGACAAGAGCGTGGTGCTGAGAAGCGACAGCGTGGTAGCATTGGCCATGGCCAAGCGACTTTCATCACCCTCGCCGGTGATCAACTGGGTTGGTGCGGAGTTGGCCATTCGGTGTGACAAGCACGGGATCAAGTGGAGGCAGACCGGCTGTCTCGACCCCACGAAAGGAGCTCAACGAAGCCGGAGAGGCTGGAGAAGGTGCCCATCAAGACGTTCCCAAGGAACATGACGCACAAGGCGTACCCGCCGGGAGTAGCGCCGGCACTGTGGGGCTCGTCTGCGAGTCAGGTGTCGGGAGCCTTCGAGCTGCTTTGAAAGGATGGTGTGAAAAGTGTTCACCATTCTCGGCTTGAGGGGGGCTACCGGCGGGGGGGAGGGAGCATCGTGGGGTTGATCGAGCCGATCGTTCGTTCGAGTCGGAGCGGATCGAACCACGTCATTTCACTGTTTCACCTGAGGGACCGAACTGAGGTGGACCGGACAGGACACATCGGACCCAGCCGCGGGCAGCCCGGGCTCAATGGAGAACACTCTGCAACTAGTGACGATTCAGGAGGACCAGCCTCCTGCCTGTAGCAGGGTGGATCTCCTTTCTGTGGTCTGCACTGCGGTGGCTTTGGACGCTGGGCCGTTGGTGTTGCACAAGCAGAAGGACATCTCCGCGGAAGCCAGGAAGGACAGAAGAGGCGGAGTCAGTCTTCGAGCAAGTCTTCGAGCATTCAACGTGGGAAAAGGCAAAGGCAGAAAAGGGGGAAACACGTCGAGAGACATCACCATCAGGAGATCGTCGAGACCAACGATGGGTGATCAAAACCCCAGAGAAACAACCGTCCGCAA
Organism: Durusdinium trenchii; assembly: GCA_963970005.1. Taxonomy (NCBI): domain Eukaryota; class Dinophyceae; order Suessiales; family Symbiodiniaceae; genus Durusdinium; species Durusdinium trenchii. Next base: position 1,820,189 of record CAXAMN010000336.1, read on the forward strand.
AGGCGCTGATGGAGTCACCAGAAGCCAGACCTGCTCAAGGCCATTTGTTAGCGGCAATGGTACAAAGGGCTCACCCAGTGGTGCAGGACCTACAAGATATGCACCGCCTTGGTGGAGTGGGACCGGGTGCAACGCTGCGACGTGGCTCTCGCCTCCATTAGCCACTACGAGGACGATGGGGGTGCTTGGATACAATGCCGGGGACCCCCTGAAGTGCATGTCGAATTTAATTCAGGGACGGATGATGCGAAGACAGGTTCTTCCGACCCAGAAGGAAGAGGGTAAGCGAAGGATAGATGAGCTCCTGGAGACTGACGAGGTGCAACTGTCAGGACCAAAACGGGGTTCATTCGAGGCCGTCATGGACATCTTGCAGGGCAAGGAAAAGCTGAAGCAGGCCAAAAGAGGCCCTCAGAGGTGATTTCTTGGCCAAAACCTCCAAGGCAGCACAGAAATCCAAGAGAGAGCAAATCATGGCCATGGCGAGAGTGAGTGTGGGAACACGTGGACAGATCTTCCCACTCGCCTTGAACACCATTGAGGAGGTTGCAGCAGCCATCAAAGCAGCTGGATGGACTTCGGGCGACCAATACTTAAATGAGCTCAAACTGATGCACGTGGAAGCAGGACATGAGGTGAACCTGCAGATGAACAAGCTCATCACGGACTGCAAGAGATCATTGAGAAGGAATAGCGGTCCTGTGAAGAGAGCACCAGAGTTTGAGCTGAAGGACATTGACCCATTGAAATGGATGCTATGCTGCCACGCCCCCAAAAGAACAGCAAGGCCAGCGCTGGCGTATGCATGGGCAGTGGTATGGATGCTAAGAGAGATCGAAGTGGGCAGCATGAAGTGGAAGGATGTGACGATCAATGAGGCTTGCAAGAGAGTCAGCGTCTTCATCCCCATGTCGAAGTGCGACCAGCAAGGCCTTGGGGTGAGAAGAACCTTACAATGTTGCATGCACAAAACCTGCCAGGGATGGTGCTGCTGGAAGCTATGGCTGGAGATATGGAAGGCGTATAAAGGCAGAGAGAGAGACCCACAAGAGTACATCTTCCAGGACTCCCAGAATCAGAAGCTATCCAAAGCCAAGATGGTTGAAGGATGGGCGATGGTGACCAGAGATGGAATACAAGGTCATTCTGCACGAAGGTCAGGAGCCATGAACTACGTGAGGTTGGGAATGCCAATCCAGGAACTAGCTAGCTTTCTTGGGGAGATGGAAGTCTTCGGTGGTGCTGTCCTACGCTGAGGGTGCTCTACAGTCAGAACCAGCGAACAAGAGCATCTGCACTAGCAAACCATCGAGGAAGAGCGACAAGGAGCAAGAGGTTGTCGTGGAACCAATGGCTGGAGCAGTCGTGGACATGCCGAAGGAAGTGTTCAACAAATGCCCGGGCAAAGAGCTGGTAGTGACTGAACTACCAAAGAGGTTGTGGGTGTCTTCAACGCCCTACAACTCACGCGAGAGAGTGTGGCACGAGGTGGAAGGCGCCAGTTGGGACATACCCATTGAAACCTGGACCTCGGTATGCGGATGGCCCTTTAGCCGGAACTCTGCCAAGGTGGCTTTGCAGTCACAACTCTCGCTGACTCAAAGGAAGTGCAAGAAGTGCTTGAAGAAAACTTGCGGCTAAGCCAAGGAGGATGGAAATAGCAAGTTTGAATGAACGGTTGATGCACAGGTTTCAGTGGCCAGACTTTGACAGAAGGCCAACCTGACAACCAACCAGCAAAAAGAGCTACGTGCTTC
>CAXAMN010000336.1:1822345-1833749 GCA_963970005.1 Durusdinium trenchii
GCGCAGCTTAATGCAAACACTGTTTTTTGCATTAAGCTGCGCAGCTTTTTTTGAGCGATTTGAGCCATTTTTAATAAGAAAGCTTAATGCAAAATGTGATTATAAGTTATAATATTTTTGAAAAATTATCATATTTTTTCAAAATTATAAGTTCTGGAACCGGTCCCGGAACCTTGGTCCCCAGTTATAATATTTTTGAAAAAATATCATAATTTTTTTTCAATATTATAAGTTCTGGAACCGGTCCCGGAACCTTAGTCCCCAGTTATATTTTTTAAAAAAGTTCTGGAACCGGTCCCGGAACCTTGGTCTGCAGTTATACTTTTTTGAACAAATCATATTTTTTCAAAATTAATATAAGTTCTGGAACCGGTCCCGGAACCTTGGTCCCCAGCTATATTTTATTGAAAAATAGATATTTTTTTCAAAATTATAAGTTTTGGAACCGGTCCCGGAACCTTGGTCCCCAGTTACTTTTTTTTAAGCAAATATATTTTTTTCTAACATTACAGGTCCCGGAAACTTGGTCTCCAGTTATATTTTTTGGAAAATATAACTGTTTTCCAACACTACAGGTCCCGGAAACTTGGTCCCCCCTTATTTTTTTGAAAAGTACAGATCAGCGCTGGCCGAAGTGAAGTTTTTGGTAATGAAAAATTCCCAAGTATATGGTTTTCGGACTTCACCTCTTCATTTGTTTGAATAAAGTATTTGGTTTGATATGTTCACTGTTGTGATCTGAATTGCCTCAAGCCGGTTTCAATCCAGTTCCAACATGCAGACAGAAGCATGTCACAGACATTTGCTGTGAACACACCAGCAGTACGAAGAGATGCTTGAAAAAGAGTTTGCTAATGATCCGCTGCCAACTTGGGGTTACTTGATTTTGCAAGTCTTCCCACCTCCGCATCTTTCCAAAAACTTACAATTTTTTTTCGAAATGTTTCCAGCCATTATAACCCATAGGTTGTGAAATTTAGCATTTACTTGCCTCGAAAACCAAGGTAGAAGACTTGGTGAAGGCTGATCAGCCGCACAGCGCGCCTGAACAGAATGAGGCCGGCCAATCAGTTAGTGACAGTGCGCCCAGCATGCGCAAAGTTGGCAAACATTTTCGGCGGTCCGACAACTATAAACTCATTTATTTGCTAAGGCTGAGGGCCCCGTGCCCGCGCCCAGAGAAGAGCAGCCAAATTGGTGTGGAACATGGACTTTGGACAAAAGCTGCAGCGAAAAGTACGAAAATATTCTTAAGGACTGTGTTTGATGAAAGGCTAGGTCAGATTTGCCAAGTGCAGCTGAAGGACATGGGGGTCAACTATGTGATTCGGAAAGCAGCTGATGCCAAAACGTGCCACAGTAGCATTTCAGTATGTGCATAACTGTCCCATTGTTCAGCCCCACGCCTGTGCCCAAAAGCGCACCCCTCACCCCGCACTTTAGATTCATCGGCAGGTTTCATTCTCACGCGACCAGACTTTTCAGTAAGCATGCCTGATGTTCACCGTCTGGTGCCTTTTCACCTGTGCGTGCGTTGGTGGACCGTGCCATCTCAAAACCGCATGGCCAACTCTGTAAACAACACACCGGTTTCGTCCCCCGGAATTGTTCCCACAACGCTCCATCAGAGTTGTTTTTTGTGTTCGCTGTGATACTTAATTTATAACAAGGCGCTGACGCAGACACAAGGAAACCATTTCACAAAGTCACAGACTGCAGGCTGAGAATATTCCTTTGCCCCTCCTCCTGGTTAGAAACCCCAGAATTTGTTGTATAAATAGAATATGTTGTCAATATAAGTGTATTATACACAACCGATTGAACACAGTGAGGCTCAACAGTTTCGACCTGCACTTTTATGTCCGTTTGTCAGGGCTGTTTGTAAAACTTTAGCCTTACTGGCCTTTCAATTGAACTCATCGCCACGTTGTTGCTGGCACGGACCATAACTGGTCATACTTCCATCCCCAACTGATACACACTTGCTCCACTGAAGGCTAGGGTAGTTCAAAGTCAACGTTGACGCTTCTCAGGCCGTGCGTCGGGTGAAGTGTTTGGACCTTTTGGTGCAACCACGGCAGTCATCGATGCTGACGCGCAACATTTACTCCGCAGAAGTGTCTTCCCAACGCAAGGTAGAACAAAACAGAAATGAGTTCAGATCCCGATGACCACTTCCCACGTATCATCAAAGAATTGCTCATTAACTCTGCCGCCCCAGTTATACACTCTTTGTGGTCACTCCACATGTCCAAAACCATTCACACGACCACATGTAGACAGACGGAAACGAGACGTTGGTGCACTTGGATCAGCACTTGCAGCAAATAATGCCGGCACACTTCCAAGAGCACCCAAGTGTGGGCGTTCGTGTTGAAACATGATCTCGCAAGTCCAGGTCAGTGTTGGTGATTTCAAAATCCATCAGCCATGTCACCTTTATAGTGAAGAACCTTGTGACGGTCGAAGACGTGCTGCCTGTCGACGGCGCTTGGGTTCGGAAGCCCGTTCCTCCAGCAGGTCGCATGAAGGGTGAGATGCACCTGGGTCACATTTAGTTTGTTTGGGCCTCATTTTGATGACATGTGGGCCAGAGTGGTCCGATGCGCCCATGAGAGTCAAACTGCTACGTGTTTCAATGTTAGCCAGCCAAGGCGACTGCGGCTGTCAAAGTGCACGCAAAATGAGCTGGACTTCTGCCAAATCTGAAAGTATAGAACTTTTTTCCAGCGCATTCATCAGATTGAACCTGCGAACGAGCGATCGAGCGGGGCAGGAGATGGTCACGGAATTTCCACCTGGAGAAGGCAGCCTGTGCGATACGTTTCGCTCTTGGCTCAACAGTTGAAAGAGTTGGCAAGTTCTTGCTCAATGCTCAGAGTATAGAGTCATAGAAGGAGGTCAAAGATAGCAAAGGGGTATAGATTTAGACGTTTTCATGCTTTGTCAATTTGCAGCTTGTTCTGGAGTGTTCTTGGAGGTTTCTCCTTTTCCCTATAAGTCAACAAGACTTCGGCACTTTCTGTGTGTGTTCCCTTTTTGGTATCCTGCTGAGGTTGGTGGTTAACAATGACCGAAGCTCATTTTCAAGACGGGTGGTGCGAACCAGAAGTGATGGAACAGAGCTAGAATGCACACGTGTTTTCAGGCGAACTTAAGAATAGACTGAAATTGGAACCATTGTTGGAGTAGCTTTGCCCCTTCCAAGCCAAAGACCCTTGGATATTCAAAGTAGGATTCAAAATTTATTGTCGTTCTGCCGAATCGGCGCATATTGTGCGCCTTGGGGGTGCTCTTTGTGCGAGCTTGTGGCACGCGAAAGAAAAAACAAAGCCACGTTTTGGGATCCAGTTCTGGTCAGGCCAGGACGTGGGAAGCAGCGTCGCGTTGGCCTTCGTGTGGACAGCGAGGGCGGGCTTTTGTAGAAACGAAACCTGAACTTGCGGACAAATTAGACGTCCTCGGCTCAACCGAGTTTCAGAAGCGAATTGGATGAGTCTCATGACGACCAAAAAAGCACTACAAAAACCTAGTAAATTGAAAAGGGCCTTACCAGTGGCCCTCAAGTTCATACATGTTTTCACATACAAAACCATGCTATTCATATTTTTGATGGTTCGTGAGGCCCCTGGTAAAAAACGATACATTTGAGGGCCTCACTGTAATGCCAAAGAACTGTCACGTCACCTTAAAAGGAGTGTGCAAATGTGCGCAGTGATGGATACTTGGGCTGGGCTGCAAACACGGGAGGTGAGATCAAAACAACCGACTTGGGACAGGGCGGGCTGCGAAGATGGGAGGTGAATTTCCACAGTGAACTTGCAAAAAGGCTGGCTGCAAAGATAGCAGGTGATATTGGGACAATGGACTTGGGAAAAGGCGGACTGCTAAGATAGGACTTGAAATCAAAACAACGGACTTGGGACAGAGCCAGCTGCGAAGATAGGATGGAGGTGATATTGGAACAATGGGACTTGGGAAGAGGCAGACTGCGAAGATTGGAGGTGAATTTGGGACACCGATGCACTACGGACTTGGGACAGGGCGGACTGCGAAGATAGCAGGTGAATTTGGGACAGCGGACTTGGGAACATTCGGGTTGAAGATAGGAATACAATTTGGGACAACAGAGTTGGGAAAAGGAGAGGTGCGAAGATAGGAGGTGGTACAATGGACTTGGGAGAAGGCGGACTGCGAAGATAGGAGGGTATTTTCGGACAACGGACTTGGGAAAAGGCGGGCTGCAGAAATTGGAGGATAATTAACAAACTTGGGATAAGGCGGCTGCGAAGATAGGAGCTGAACTTGGGACAACGGACTTGGGAAAAGGCGGGTTGCGAAAATAGGAGGTGACAACTGACAACGGATTTTGGAACGGCGGGTTCCGAAGATAGGAGGTGACAATGGATTTGGAAAAGGTGGGCTGCGAAGATAGATGAATTTGTCACAACGGACTTGGTAAACGAGCAAAACCAAGAGCCTGCCAAAACAATTTGTTGTAAGCCTTACGGGCCGAGCGACTCGGAACGAGAAGCACGATGAAAGAAAAGGTTCAAACCAAGCTCACTCACCGTGAGTCTCACTGGGGTGTGTCCGGCCTAGCCAAGAGAAAGAGGCTCAACACTTGCCATTTTCAGGCCATGGAAGCCAAAAGCCCTCCTGCAAGGTCAACCGTAAGGCCCAAGCCCCGCCTCTGACCAGGATCGTAGGGCAGCCAATAAAAAGACAAACGAAACATGCTGCATCAGCCGAGACATTATCATTTGAATGGTTTGATTTAGTTCTTGTGAAACCGCGATGACGTTACCAGCGTTCTATGGTTTACAATCGTTTTTGGACATTATAACTGATGCTTATCCACCACTTGTAGCCCACAGCAAGCCGCAAAGAAGACAGCAGGGAAAACGCTAGTGTTTTTCAAAGGGTTCCCTCAGACAGCGCCTGCACAGCCAGAAATGTTTGGTAGCAAATGCCCAACTACCCCTTTCAAGCTCTTTTGGTTTTTGTGCCACGAAAGAGACCAGGAACGAACATGCAGAGATTTAAACGCTCCAGCGGGAAAAGCACCAAGCGCCAACCTGCCAACCAATTCTCCATCAATCCCCATCTGGACGTGGTATCTCGCAAACTGCTGAATGAAGGCAAGGTGTTATAAGTCAGAGTCATATCATACCAAAGGAAATGTATTTGGACAACGTTTCAACAGCATCTCAAAACCCACCCGAATGAACCAACTGAATGTTTCGCATACCACTTTCATCAACGTTCCAATGTGCAAACCCTTCGTTTGTGCCGGGAAATAGCGCGCCCTTTTTGTGTAACGGTACTGAATCCATCTCTCGAACCTCTCCAGGCGCAAAGTTCTGCTCCGACCTACAGCCGTTGCAGGAAAATCCCGCTGATTTCCTCCCGGTCCCCATGCGGACGTTCCAGAATTCCATGGTGGCGCAAAACGTGCCGACAACAGGCATAGTTGTAGATGATTTCACGCAGGTCGTTGTTTCCAACCCTGATTATTCTGATTGAACCAATTTGTCTAAGTGCATGTTCATGGAAACTGTTGCAAGTTGCAAGCCACAAGCAGCTGAAACATGCAGCAAAGCAACAAACATTTGTCAAGCCTCACTGGAAGCCATGACGCCAAATGGTTTGGTGCCCTGGTGGTATTGAGGAAATGGCAGATTGCCGTCTTTGGTGCATTTTGTGGTGCATGGACTGGCGTTCCAAGTGCCAAGGCGTACAGCCTGCGAGCATCGCGCGGGTACAACTCTAAGAGCGAGGCAGCTAGAATTGATGGGGCGCTCATTGTGAGCCGTGTGCTTGAAAGTGGGCATAGATGCGACCATTGTTCACGAGTGTTTGGCAGGAACCTGTTGGTGGAGTTTTGCCCGTTCTTACACTTAGAGGTCTTGGAGCTGTGCCCTTTGTAGTTACTGGGCTAAGAATTTCAGTTGGCTGTGGTGAACAAGGTAATCATGTAAAGTGCGGGATGTAGGTCCCTGTCCTATGCGAGACCTGAGAGTTCTTTCTTAACCTACTCGTATGAGGTATTTTCCATGACTTGTGAGAACCTCAGTAAACCTTGTTTTAGCGCACTCTGTCCTTCGAACCATGGAGTTACAGCGTTCCATGGCCCTAAGCAGAAGTCACCTCTTCAACGACTTTAAAAAGTGTACAGGGTGAACATCTATGACACTCTGAAGCAATTGTTCGTTCATCTCACTTTAATCATAAATCATTCCCCCAAGGCTCGATGAATAGTACCAAGAGAGAATTGTATATATATATAGATATATGTATATATGTATATGTTTGTGTGTGTGTTGTGGAGTTTTTGCATATTGATTGAAATACATGTATATATATATTGCGACTTTATGGTTATATATGTGACAAAGTCCTGACTGATCCTCGTTGCATGTTGTGGTGATGTGTATGGGCGAAATGCGTTGAAGTTCTTGTGTATTTTGTTTGGCTCTCTTTGTTTTAGCGTTTCTTCTGGTGTGTTTGTTGGATTGGTCTTGTTAAGTTTTACTTTTTGTAATTTATGGAGGTGGTTGTTGTAGGTTGTGTTTCTTGTGCAAGTTGTGTTAATTCTTGTGTGTTGCGGCCCTTCTTGTGGTTGTGTTTTTGCTTTGTGGTTGCACAATTCAACAGAGTGATTGTTGTGTGTTGTTCTTTTACTTCAATTTTTGCTTGACTAAACTAACACGTAACAGTTACATAGTGAAATGCGCAATGTCCATAAGTTATGAATACGTGTACCTGTGTACATACGCCATATGCATATTGGAATAGAGTCTAACCAGACCAATAAGCATCCCAACCAAGCACGGCACTGAAAGCTGTGCTGGAAAGGACATGGCAACAAAAAAGGTTGCATTTTCTGTTTCAAGCAGGCGGCCAAGCAGCGCAAGGCACCAAGGCCATCCAACTAGAACCCATAATACTTGAGCCAGGCGATCAAAACTTGAAAAGCAAACCTTTTTGACTGCCGGGAATGTGCTTTGAAATAAGAGCTCTTAGACTTGGAAAACCATTCGCTGAGAAGGACATATGTAAATGTACGAAGCAAGACTTCTGGAATTAGGACTTGAGACGATGTGCTTTATAGAAAAGATAGATTTGCTAAGGATGTTTGAAGAAAATAGCTGACAAGTTGCAAAGATGTGAGAAGACAGATTACACAGAGAGATTTGCAAGAGAAGGCGGGAATTAAGGTTTGAGAGGGCTGGAGTTAAGATCAGATGCAGAATGTATGTATACATGTTGGGCAAGGAACAGTTTTGAGAGGAACGCATTGCAAAGCAGGGGTTAGATGTTCATTAGTACTGATTCGTTTTACTGGGCGTACGCAATCATGGTTTTGAAACTTGAAAGATCCTTTGTCGATGTTGTTTTGCTTGAAACTCGCAAATCTGTTTCGCCCCTATTTGTTTTGCAACATAATGCATCAGTTTGGGCCTTAGCACCTCCTGGTGTGCAATTGGCCCAATTGGCATGGTGTTTGTATTGTTTACCAAGGGAACATTGGCGTATTGGAGGCCATGAGTAAAAGCTCCAATCCGCTCAGACTGCATATTGAATAGTCATATCAGATGTCAGGTGAACTAAGGCGTACAAGCCTGGCCCTTCCACATACCGGGTTGTTTTCTTTAAATGTTGAATTTGCAGCGTGACACTGGACAATACAGATTTGTGGTACAAATTTGTGGTAAGGCCTTTGTTGTTTTGATATCAATGACTTTTAAGGTTTCTCATCGGCTGGTATTTTGGTTGAAGTTGAAAGTGGAAGCTTCCAAATTTGCTTGCACAGTGTAAGTTGGTGTGGGTTGTTAGTGGCCAGCTTTTGTTGTTGGGAAAGAAGGAAGGAAGGAAATAAAGAAAGGAGAAGTGAAGAGTCAACGGAAGAAGGCAATGGAAGGAAGGACGCAAGGAAAAGGGGAGGAAAGCACAAGGACGGAGGATGAAGGGAAGGAGAGAAGAAAGGAGGAACGCTGAGTAGACTCGTAGACGGAAAGAAAGAAGGAAAGAAAGGAAGAGTGGAAGAAATGAGCAAATAAAGAAAGCAATAGATAGAAAACATAATGGTATACAAAAGCGTGCGTTGCTCAGCGCATAATCGACTTGTGCATTTACGTAGCATTATTAATATGTACTACGTACTACGTATATATATATATAAGTAAATGCATTTCTTGTTTATATATGCTATGTGTGTATATGTGTATATGTATGTATATGTATATATCTATATGCCTATTTATTTATTTATTTATTGTTGTTTGTTTGTTCATTACCGTCATTTACGCAAATTTATATAGTTTTGTTTGTGTGCTTGTGCTCATCCCTTTAAAGCAGAAGATAAACAAGGCCAACAAGCACTTCGAAGGCTGGCTTTGACTTCTGGCAGGAGGCTAGGATGGTGTGGACTTAAATTTAGAGGACTTTGCCGTGAAGAAATCTTCAAAGAATTAAGGGGTTCAGAGCTTTAGGGCTCGAAGGATTTTGGAATGAAGAAGAGTTGGAAGAGGTTGGGTATGAAGAGAACTTGCAGTTCAAAGGCCTTTAGACTTCAGACTTTAGCCCAACTACTGGTTTAAAGGGCTGTGGTATAGGGATGATTTGAATATAGTTGAATCGGTTTGGGCTTTTGTTTTGGAATTATGGTGGTTATAGATCGAAGGGCCTTCAGCCATGCTTTAAGTTGAAATGCGTTGCTCTAATTCAAGATTGAAGAGATATGGGTTTATAAAAATGCAACCTTCCACCACACACATCACACCGTGCACACCACAAACACACTCGTGGCGTACAACGACCGCAGAGGCTGGGTCCGGTTGTTGGCTGTATGGGCAGCGCCTTAAGGGGTTCTACTGGAGCGGTCCACGGTCGTGTGCAACAAGCGTGCCTGCCATTTACTGAAGGTGTCAATGGCAATATATTTGCCGGATTCCTTGCGTCTCCGGCATCGCCACGAACCATGACACCTGCAGTATCTAAAACCCCTCCAGGCTCATAGAGCCTTGGATATGGCACCATTGTCCCGCTGGATACCTCCTTTGAGGGAGCCTGGTGTCATAAAAGGGGGGTCAGGTTACGCTGGGGAGAGATCCTCAGTTGCGCCACCTGGTCTCAATCCAGGTTCCCTGGCTAGGACCTGCAGTGGGTGGGCTGATGGCTCGGCCGATGAAGCGTGTCATACATTAGCGCGCACAAACACACGCACAAGACATACAAGTCACATCATTATAGGAGGGAAGTGGGTTATTATATACATTTACGATCATTTACGTACTACTTAAGTAGAGGCATGGCCCGGGGCCAAAAGGGTTGACGTCAAAGAGGACTTGCAGTGTTCCTGGACTTTGGGTGCAAAGAAGGGCTCATAAACTTTTTGGCAGGCCGGGGGCTCAGGGTTCTAAATCGTTGGGATGAAGAAGGGGTCAAAAGCTTTGTTCACAGACTTGGGATGAAGAGTTCAAACACTTTATTGAAAGACTTGGGATGAAGGGTTCAAAGTCTTTGGCATTGAAGAAGGGGTCAAACGCTTTATTGGAAGGCTTGGGATGAAGGGTTTTAAGTTGGGATGACGTGTTGAGAAGGGTTTCAAAATTTTGTTCGAACATTTGGGATGAAGGGTTCAAGGTCAAAAATCCATGTCATCATCCTAATCGTTTTTGTCAAACCCAACCGTGTGACTCGACATCATCCTGCGGTTCGGGCATCGTGCTTGCTTGTTTTGAGGGACCTGTTGTAGTCAAAATCTGATAGGTGAACTTCCGTTCGCGACGGCGAAACTCCAAAGTCTATCGTATGACTCTGCACCGGCTTTTTCGATTCCAAGTTTTTGATTTGACTTCGTTTTGCAGTTCGGGGATTGGGTTCTCTTGATTTGAGAGACTTGTCGTGGCCAAGCTGTTATCCCGTGATGTCCGGTAACCATTTGATATTTTTGAAGCCACCCACCGGTATGTATCATATTGCACCGTCGGGGGAAAAGTACTCACAAAGAAGAGTATTGCTGTGGTTCGTTCTCTTTGTGTATTGCAATGATAGGGTTTTGCTTTCATAGGGGTTGCTGTGTTGGCGTTTTGTTTTCTTGGCGTATATATTGTGTTACGGATTTAGGGTGCTAGGGGTTTAAAGTTTAGAGAGTGTTAGGGTCTAGAGGGTTGTTGGGGCCTAGAGGGATGTTAGGGTCTGGAGGGTTGTTGGAGGGTTCTCAGGGTTTGGAAGGTTGTTAGGGCTCAGAGGGTTGTTAGGGTTTAGAGGGTTGTTGGGGTTTAGATGGTTGTTGTTGGTTTAGAGGGTTGTTGAGTTGGGCTTTTTAGTGTTTGGAATGCTTTTAGGGTTCGTTTTTGTGGTTTTTGGGTTAGGGTTTTCAGCTGTTTTGTTTGGTGTTGTTCTTTTGTACTCTTGGGCATGTTAGGGCTTTGCCCCCTTACGCTCTTACACTGCTTTGGTGCTGGGGCTTTCTTTGTTTAGTGTGTTGTGGTGCTAGGGCTAGGGTTGGGCCTGAATAAGGGCTCAAAAACTTTGCTCAGAGACTTTCGGATGAAGGGTTTTTGGGATGAACGCCTCAAAGTCTTTGGGATGAAGGGCCCCAAAACTTTGACATGAAGGATTCAAAGTTCAAAAACTTTGAATGAATTGTTTTTTGGATGAAGGGTTGACATACTTTGGTAGGAAGACGGTCTTTTCTTAATGGGATGAAGGGCGCAAAGTCTGTTGGGATGAAGGGTTCATAGACTTTGGGGCGCAGAAAGAAGGGTTCAAAGTCATTGGGATGAAGGTTCCAAGACTTTGGGGGAAAGACTCCGTTCAAAGACTAGGGAAGAAGTGGTCAAAAGTCTTTGGGAAGATTTTGGGATATAGAAGATTATAGAAGGGTTCAATTTCTTATTCAAACAAAGACTTGGGATGAAAGGTTCAAAGCCGTTGGGATGAGGGGGTCCGATTTTGTTTGGCATGGGATGCAGAAGGGTTCAAACATTTTGTTGAGGAGACTTAAGATGAAGGCTTCAATGTCCAACGTCCATTTGATAAGCTTGACCCAGCTTTGTCAAACCCAAGTGTGTGATTCGTGCTCGGGCGTGCGTGCTTGTTTTGAGAGCCCTGTTGCCAACCAACATGTTTAAACCTTATATAGATGAACTTTCAACAGGGTTCGTTCGCGAGAAAGGTTCACAAAAGACAGTTTTAACAGACTTGGGGAGAGGCGGGCTGGGAAGATAGCAGGTGAAGTCGGAAGAACCGCGATGGGGAAAGGCGGTTTGTGAAGATAGGAGGTGAAGTTGCAAGAACGGACTTGGGGAAAGGCAGGCTGCGAAGACAGGGACGTGTGCGTGTGATGGTGTTAGGGTTCTATTTGTTTGGCGAGTGATGCTGTTAGGGTTCTATT
>CAXAMN010000337.1:0-40216 GCA_963970005.1 Durusdinium trenchii
AGGTGATCGTTGATTGCGTTCCCTTGTCTCCTTGGGTACCACATGTGTGAGCTTCCCATTCGCGATCAAAACCGCTACGCAGTGCGGACATATCGTCAAACGCACATCGACTTCGCCAAGACAGTTAGGACACGGTCTTGAATCATAGTCTTTCATCGCTCGGCGGTACACGATCTCCTCGAAGAGTTCCTGCCACTCGGTGCTATCATATTCTGGGTAAACACCACTCTCCTCGATCATACCCAACAGCTTTGAGATTTTGGCGTCGTCCTCGGAGTAGGTATCGTCCTGAACCTCAACCGCTAAGCTCTCAAGCTTTTGAAAGCGTGGAATCATGATCGGGTTTCCGTATTTGGACTCTAGAACAAGGTAGCTTCCAGGGTCGGGTTCCCCATTGAGTAACCGGATCCATTCGATCTTTTCGGGCTGTCCTGGTTCCGCGTTGTCGCATTGCAACCATGCCCCTTTAACCTCATCGAAGGGAACGACGTTCTCAACCAATAGAGACCCAGTCGCTGAGATGAGAAGTCCGTACTCCTGCAGCTTCCACACCGGAATGTAGAGAACCACTGGGCGATCCCTCATTGCGACCTTACGACCCAGCCAAGGTTTACTCTTGTAGCCCTGCTCCCAGGCCCATGGCGGAAAACATGTGAAGTGGATAGAATCCCTTCCCGATGAACCGAGACCTCCCGGCACTAGCCCTCGTCGAATGATTGAAGTCAGCGCTCCGAGATTGGTAGCGTGAAATGCAGTCACCATAGATAGGGCCATGTCGTTGGTCATTCTCGGTCCAATGTGGTCGATGTCAATGGTAACGTCATAACCTCCGCCGTCTGTTGAGTGTGCCGAGGTTGCTCTTACAGCCACGGGAAAGCACCATCCATCGCTATGGTGGAGTCTTCCTTTAGAGATTCCCATGTCCTTGAGTTCGTCAATCCATCCCTTCTCCATCGGGTCATCAGGCTCATTGAGTTCATCAGGGTGAATACGGACCGCCAACATTTGGAATCTGACCCTCTTGGTCATGCGGAAACACTCATAGTTTTGGTCGAAGTACTTCTCCAAACGCGCCTTCTTGGTCACGATATCTATGTTGCCGTAGTGATAACCGTCTTCCCAAACTGCATTATCACCTAACAGGTCTTCCCATGACACCCATGCGCCTTCATCGCATTTGATTGGTGCGAGTCTTCCTCCTGTCCTGAACTGGCGTCCAATTCGATGTCTCAACTTCGCTCCCAATCGACGACTCAGGGCCTGGCTCGTTTGGCTGTATTCAGGTACTCGACAGTCTGGAGTCGGATACTTGTGGTTGCCGTAGTCGGAGTTCTTTGCAGCGAAAGTGACTCCGTTGATCGGTACTAGTTCAACTTTCCCGACCATCGTCATGGGGTCGATCGGCTTGTATCCCTTCTCCCTCCGTGTTGGTAGGGGGTAGAAGTGATGACATGCCTTTGGTGTGAGGGAACTGGAGTGCACAAATGCCTTCTCGACAAATTCATACACCTCTTTCATATCCTTAGGGCCTGCTTCCACAAGCTTCCGCCCATTGTAGGAATGTGGTCCTCCTTCGACTCCATCAGCACTTTCGATCAAGGTGAATCCGTCATGGTCGAACATTGTCACGACTCTTGCTTTTAACATCTCTTTGCGCTTGAACTCGCTGTCGACCTTTCTATCTGGAGTGGGCGACGCTCTCTGCCTCTTCTTCTTAGGCTGTTCGGTTGGATGTCCTGATGGTACATCGTCGGGTGCTACCTCTCCCTTCACTCTCTTCTTCCAATCACTCAACACCGATGTGACCGTAGGTGAGGATGAAAGGGTCTTCTCGCAATTGAGAGTTGTGTGTCCCGACTCCATGCAGTGGATGCAGAATTCTGCCTGCCCGATCTTCTTCTCAAATTCGTCGATGGCATGCAGTATTGATGCCTTCGGGTTGGACATGTCAACATCTTGCTCCTCCTTCTCCTGTACACTTTCAGTCTCCATATCGACACCTTCGGCCTCGGGCTCGCCAGTGGCTTCTGTTCCCTGTTCTGGTTCTTTTCCGATTTCGAAGAAGTGGTCGATGTCGAATTCAGGAAGCGGCATGGTCCTCATGCGGACGAGAATCAGCGCCACGCTTGCCGCCTCATCAGAGTGCGGGTCCATGGTTCTAATCATCGATCGCTTTCAGTTCTCATACGTTGTCCTGTCGTACAGCGATGCAGTGACGCGTTTGATGGATTCCTCTAATCCCGTCCTCAAAGCTTCGATGTCACCCCATCTCCTGAACATGTGCCTGAAGAGTTGAGCAATTTCGAACATGCCCAGCAGCGCTTCCACCATGTCACCTACCCGTTCCTCCGTGGGATCATCTCCGAATATAGTACGGAATACATCGGGTTCCAGTATGGTCTTGAGGTATTTGGTGTAGCATACATTGCCAAGGTCATAGGATCCCTGGAAGTACTTGGCGCTGCCGATTATCTGCTTTTCCACATGGATGCTGGGTCCTCTCCTCGTTTTGAAGAAGTTCTCCGTCATTGTTGATGACAACCTGATCCCCCCGAAGAACGAGATCTCCTTCTGGAAACCTGGATTCTCATTGAAGATGATCATCGCCTCGCGTAAAAACTTCATCAAGTCATCGTGCGGGTTCATCTCGGAGATTGCGATGGTGGGAGAAGATACCGTTTGCCCCATGCCGAAGTTGTGAAGCAATCGAGCGCATGCATGAAATCGCTTCTGTACGTAGTCTTCTGCGGACATCCCACGGCATCTGTTTGCTGCTCCGTTGATGCATTCCGCATAGCAGTCGTCTTTCAACTCGAAGTCTATGGGATTGCAGAACAGACAGTAATCGCAGCAAATTTCCTCACCCTCCTTAAAGTCATCAATGACGTACCACCTTTGAGTCCTTGAGTATATTGGTTCTGGCTGAAGGACTCCCCAGTACTCATCCATCCATGGCATCTTGTTCTCCCTCCTTACCTTCTCCCTCTTCCTCCTCTCAGACTCATTCTCACCTGAAGGCTCCGCAGTGGACTGATAAGCATGGCTTCCTCTCACGGAATCTCCGAACAAGTACTGATACAACCTCTCTTTGTCCTGCAACACGTGTTCCAAGTTGGGATCATGGAGGCTATTCGCTTCGGTCAAGGGATCCGGTGCCATAAAGCAAGAAGCAAGCATCTTTTCTCTGAACAAGTGCTTTTCCATGACAGCGTGGACCAAAGAGGTTCCAGACTTCATAGAGTAGGGGTGACCGCTTCCGGCGACCGAAATGGCTCGCCAGAATCTGTCCGACGTTGTGGACGTCATGCCATTCAGCGACAGCTCGTCCTTGATCATGTTGGCGATCTTACCGAACGAACCGACGGCATGGTGAAACTCCACGTCTGCGCAAATCCTCACGAAGGTAGGTAGTTGGCAGCATGCGTCAAGCTTGACGATCACATCCCTGAGTCTTGGAACGAAGTCCGTGGGAACAATCACAGTCTTGTATGTCCCCTTCTCGCCCGCGTCACTAGATTGCTCAACGACAACCACACATGGATGGAGGTGGGTTCATGGCGTTTGACATCATCAATTCGATCACGAACGAAGTTGATGAAACCATATGGATCCGTCATCACTCCCTTCTTGTACTCAGGCGTACATGACATGTTGATAACCTTATCCCATCCAAGTGACAGTAAGCTCTGGGCGAACACTGTCTGTTTTCCGGAATTCGATTTGGTGATGTATTCGAAGTCAGACATCAAAATCACCTTACTGGTCTTCATGGCGCCGATGAACTCACAGTGCACACTCTCACCGTCGTTGGTGCGAGTCGCTGGCTGGCACGTGACACTTGGGATGAAGCCCTTCAATGTCTCACGCATCCTCAGCTCCAATTCCGCTTCATCAATCACCTTGGCTTCCATTGGGTAACAAAGGTTGTATAGCGTTCTCGGAGATGGTAGCCCTCCAGCAAGTGACACTTGTGTTGAGTCGTAGATGTTGGTATATTGAGCGAACCAATGGGCGTCTTCTTTGTAGTAGTTCCGATCGATCACCGACTCTTGGTACCCCCCATGCCAGAACATCAAATACGACGTCAACCTTCGTAAGTACTGCAACCATGTCATCTGTCCGTTAACGGTACAGGGACCTTCTACGATGTGCCCGGATGGCACCTGATTGGTGCTGACCATTGCGTAGACCTTCATGTCTTGCGAAAAATAGTCTTTCCCGAATACGTAGTGTTTGGATGACCCCATCGGTAACGGCATTCTAAACCACGTAGTGACTGAGATGTCCCTTGATGCCGCACCAGTGGATGTTGATCCACCTGTCCTTCCCCACCGCTTGGAGGACGCCGGCCCATGTCCAGTTGAACTGTCGGAAGGACGCTCCGAAAAGTTCTGCTGTTCAAATGACGACGACGGTGGAGGAGGTCTTGGCGCGCGAGGCATTGGTTTGGCCTTCGGCCTAGCAAAGTCACCGTAGATCTGAAGCGGCGGGCACCACTTTGGCCTATGAGCGACGTCAGGGGGCTCAGGACCTTCACTTTCCATCATGTCCCAAAATGGTAACGAGGGGATAACTTTGTCCTCGATTTTCTTCTTCATCTCCTCGATGTATTCGGTGTAGGATTTGAAGGCGCTGCTCCGCCGGTTGTACTCATTTTGCCTTCCGCTCTCCGCTGCAGCTGCGTTGTACTGAACTCGAAACATTGTGGGTTCAACCGGGATCCACTGATTGATCATCGGCATGACTTTTTCCCTCATGAATCTGAGCTCTTCTGGTATTATCAGGGCTACCGGAGGCTTGCAGTTGTCAAGGTATTGTACCATTACACTCATGGAGCCTAGAAAGGTCTCCATATGGTTCTGAGCCGCCGACCTGTATTTTGGCAATCCTCTCTTCCTGGCAATCAGGTCCTCGAGCACATCGATCACGTGGATCTTGTCCAACGCGCTGTCCGAGTTGTGGACCCTTATTGCCAGTGCCATGTTGCGGATTTCTCTGTTCACCGTCTCTATCAGCTCTTGTACCTTCTCCTTCGCGTTTCGACTGGTGAGTTTGTCAGAGGTGTGATAGAAGATCGAGCTGAAGATCGTGTAGTAACTCTCGAGGCGGGTAGCATAGACGTGATCTGACGGATCCGCGGCTTCACGCATGTTCATGCTCTCATTGGCCGATCCAGACAGGTTCCTCCATTGCTGGTAGGCAACCATAGTGTCATTGAGTCTGCCGCTGTTGATGAAGTCGCGGACGTCGTCCCATAAGTCATCGATCGCCCCAATCTCCTCAGGCTCCACAAGGTAGCGAGAAAGGTTGCTGAAAACCCCACTCGCATCGTTCCCGAAGCGCCCCTTAATGGTGGCCATGGATAGCTTATAGCGTCTTGCCAAGTCGCCAGTTTTCTCTTTCTTCTCGTCCTCGTTCATGTAGCCCACTAACTTCTTCAGTGAAGCGGTCAAGAACTTGGTGTCATCGGATTTTGTCCTGGACGTTGCATAGTTGATGGATAACGGGACGAGCGGAGGAATGCCGACGGCAATCCATGCTTCAACCACATCCAACCCATGCGTACTCTTCGACATCCTTGGAGGTAGGGTGATCTGCCCTCTCTCCCTCATCTCAACCAGGCCATCGAGGATCTTGATGATGAAAGTCGGGTAGCCGCTCGTGTTGCTGTTATAGTTCATGACACCACCAACAGAAGCCATAGCCACGTCGCTGAAGCGTACGGGTGAAGCAGTGCTGTGGTCACACAAACAAACACAACAGGCCTGAAAATCATGAATGCCATGTGGTTCGATCCGTCGTACGTGTGATATTTGCGTCCCATGCTCATCACATGTGTATATGGTCTCGTTTGATGTTGCATCACACACTGATCGTTCGTTGAAGGAACTACCCAAGGCTCGAATCATAAGGCACGGAACGGCATGCATCATCTTCTCAGACTTCTGGAATTCAGCGATTCTCTTGGTCACGGTCTTCAGGATAATGCCGACTATCTTCTTATTATATAATTGAGTAGTCTTAGTGTATTTACCTGCACAATCTCTATGGCTATGGCTCTTGTCACATGTTCTGCTGAGCTGGTCGCCAAACTCAAGATTCCATGATACGATCTCCCAAGGTTTCTTGATGAGTTTCTTGTTGGAGTGCGAATCGTTGAACTCAGCACCTAACCCATACATACATCCATCAAACACATGACAGTCGCAATCAGTGCCGCTCAACAAACGTTGAACCCTTTGATCTTTCCAGTAGGCACAGTATCTTGGTAGTTCAAACAGTGCGGCGGCTCCGATCCTCAAAACACGAGTCATAACAGTTTCAAAACGTTCCCAAAGGTCCCAGTATAGCGCTCGCTTAAGCTCTATAGATTTAGCTATCGCATCGCTGACTTTAGCGTTGTATCTCGACCATGCTGATCCGCCTGTACAGGGTCCTGCAAACATTACTGCATCCTTCTCCGAACGTACTGCTGCGAGCGCACGTGCAATTCCGTATGGTGAAGTGAGGTCATCGCTCTGAGATACAGTGACGATGGTGCAATCGTGCTTCGCCGCTAAATGGGTGAAGTGATTACATTCCTCTGAACACAGTAGGATGAATGCGGGTTCTTTGCCTATGTCGTACAGATCAATTACCATCTGCTCGTCGCGGGCGGCTAGGTTGTCATCTTCTTCGCACAACACGAACTGGTACCGATACGCAATCTCCCCATCGTGTCGTCTCATGTTGACATCAACTATTCTGTGCTCTTTGCTCACCTCGCTCTTGGCTTTGCTAACGGAGACGAACGTTGGGACAATGATATCCTTCAATGGGATCGTTTTCATACGCTTCGGGGTGCTACATAACGCTATTGCAGCCGATTGAGCTTCCTCGTTTTCCGATTCAGCGTCGTTTCCCCTAAGGGTGAACACAGTCTTGCCTATCCATCGGAGGTGCGTTTTGGTATGCGTACCTCCACCTGAGTGTCGCCAATAGTCCTTGACACAATCCTCAAAATCTGATGACTCGAACTGACTTCCTTGACGGTAAGTCATCCTATCGTCTTTGATCCGTGACATGTCGACTGGACAAGATGGTGCGTCACCCGGGCAGAACGCCTTTCTCCTAGGAGACGAGTGTATTCTTGTTAGCGTTTTAGCTTCTTCGTCTACCTCCCAATGATCGTGAACTGAGTGTTCTTGCTCTTCAGGATCCGAAACAAAATTGTCGAAAATCATCGAAGACCCCCCAGACCCCCCATTCCCCCCATGCACAAGGCGTGTCAGGGCGTTGAGCACATGTAAGGCAGAGGTCGAGCAGTGAGGAATCGACAAGTACAAGGACGAATCACGGAGAGTCTGTTGCAACTCGCGACATTGGACAAGCGGACGCAAGCTAAACAGAAGACGTGGAAGGATCGCAGCGTTGAAATGACCGGATGCAGGAGCGGACGCTTCGGGTAACGGAGAAGACAAAGGATGAAACTGAAAGAACGCACGTTCTACCCAGCGGTCAAACCGAACGGGTTCTAAGTTAGGGTCAACCTTATCCTCGATCTGTTGCCATTGCGCGTCCTGCAAGATCCAAGTGCTGCGAAGGTATGCCATATCAGGGGGAGCCCGTGGTGGACGCAGCCTGTACAGCTTGGGAGTACGAACCATAACGTAGGGGTCGTATCCAGGGATCTCTTGCAGTCCCTCTTTGCTCGAAAGTCCCGGCTGATACAGTTGTGGCGGGACAACCGGAATGGTGGTGTAAGGATATGTTGGCACACCTTACTGTGACGGTCTTGCTGGAGCTGCTTGGCGTAAGACAACCCATCATGAGTTGGCTTCATCAAGTCGAGCAATGCTTGGCTGCGCAGACCATCGTCGCTGAGTATATTGATCAGCATGCACGCATGTTTCCATGAGTTGGCATCATCGAACCCTTTAGTGTGGATATCGGCAGCCATACGAGCAGTAACCTCATATACGAGCAACAGATAGTCACGCTTGAACATCTCATACAACCAAGTGATGGAAATACCATGAGTGCGCTCCATGTGACGCATCGTGGGATTCCTCCCACTCCTCATAACATTGATCATCGCTTGATTATCGTCATAAAAGACTATTCTGGGTGGCGTCCTCATCAAAGTCTCCCATGCACTGATGCTTGGGATTCCAAGTGTCCTCAATGCGTAATCCGCCGCTACAATCTCAGCCTCCGGGGTGGAGTGGCTAACGCACCCTTGACGTTTGCTACCTCCTGCCAACGGGAAACGAGTTCGTTTGCCTTGGACATGCATGTGTGCACCGGAAGTCGACTTCAACGATTGACCACATCCTGCGTAGTCCGCATCTGCGAATAGGGCTAACGACAGGTCTGCTTTGGAATCACCGACCCAACCTACCATTTTCTGATCGGCTGAATGATGCACGTAACACATCAGGTGGTGCAATTTAGCATCGTCGGCAACTGTCCATTTTGTCACATTACGAGCCAGCACATTAATGGCCCTTAACAGGTCGAAACGCGCTATTCTAGCAGCGTACAACAGTTTCATTAGGAGACTAGCAGCATGAGGCGCTAGGGTACCACGAGGTTGCTCCTTCGCATCAGACTTGACGTCATCGTCTGTTGACCTGGCCTTGGAAGCTGCCTGGTCAGGCGAGAAACAAGTACCACACCATGTGCATGTGACAGCAAGTCCCTTTTGGGTACTGCATGGTGCTCTCGATGGATGATCCTTTGTGACATCCGGTAACATTGGCGTTGCAACTTTCTTCAATACTGTGTCTTTACCTACTATATCGAGGTATTTGACCACGCTCATTTTGAGCAGAGCGCTCATATCATATGTCATTGTAGTGACTTTGGAACCATCGGCCAATTTATCTTCGCCTTTCGACAAAACACATCCTAAATACAATCCGACCTCGGTTTCCGGTTCAATGCGTAGCTTGGATCGGAGTAGGTCCCAACCTTTCTTCAAGTTCTCCTTGGGCCCTGCCAACTTCAAATCGTCCACATATATCACTAACAGCAAGTCTAACTTTTCGTGGTAATACATCGACGGCCATTCTGGTCCGACGGGTTTGAACTCCAATGCACGTACAGATTCGTCGCAATGTTGCTCCCACATCGTTCCAGAGTCTGGATGTCCGTATAATGCTTTGTTCACACGACACATAGGACGTTTGAGACCCCTTCTGGTGATCTCCTCTTGCAAGTGCTTGGGCCACGCTTCCCACGGGAGTTCAGCCCAACACGGTACACCGCCCAATAATGCTTGGATATATGCTCTAATGGCGTCTGCCACCTGTACATCATTACCTTCCAGGCAACCGTAGAAATCGGCCCATCGAGCAGCTTCGAATGTAGCTGGAGAGTTTCCAAGGTCTTGGAACAATGCTGCCTCGAAGTTCTGGTTCTTCACCTGATCTCCGAGTAGAACCCCTCGCCCTTTGAACTTCCTCTTCGGGTCATCGTCAGGCAGTTGGTAGTTCTTTTCCACACATATTCCATGTACTCTTGCTAAGTGAACTTCTTCCCCTTTCTTCTTGGAGGTTGCCACTATCTCATCATATTCTCTCAGCCACGACCCGTCGAATGTTTCCTCATCCCAGAGTCCGCCCCACTCATCCAACATAGATTGCATTGCCTTCTTATTGGATAAGATCTCAGCACAGCTCACAGGTCGTGATACCACAGCGTTGAACAACCTATTGCCCATAAGTTTTGGGCGATGTTGCGTATCACGCACTACACATGGCATCGTCGGAAATGGTTCATCAACTACATCGTTGTCAATGGGATCACCAGTGATGCAACAACATATCTGACCGTTCAGTGGATTGTAGACGTTCTCCGTCTTCCAAGCCGCCATAGCAAGATTGTCATCGTTGTCCTCCCACATGGCACTCTCGTCCCAATCGGTGAGGAATTCTTCATCACTGGGGACACACGTGGACAGGCTCCTCGTCCTCCTTCTTATCCGTACTGCTCCCAAGTCCTTTCGCTTTCTTCGACAATCTATCCACGACCTTGTCTACATGTTTCCCGGCCTTCTTGGCTATAGCTCTATCTTTCACCGATAGCTTCTGCCATTCTTCAGGTGTAAGGTAGTCCTTGGGTCTTGGTGAGTTGTGGAAGAGTCGCCTTCCATCCGATCCCACTCTATATAGACGACCGTCCGTTGCGATCTTGACGTGTTCGCCGTCGTTGTTCAAGTAAATTATGTTATCACCTGGCCCCCCAACGGAGTAGTGATCGGGACCGGAGTACTCCTCTTTCTTCTTCTCTGTGAGTTCTTCCGTTTCCTTATCCTCGATCGCGTCAATTTCGCTAGCTTTTGACTTCAGATCCCCGTCTGGTGGATCAGGCGCATCATCGTCATCGTCCTGATCGTCGCCATCGCCGGGATCGGGTAACTCGGGATTGGTAGGAGCATCTGGAGAACCGGATCTCTCCTTCAGGACTTTCATTCCTTCGAGTGTGCTGTTCAACCTTTCGTATTCCTTCTTCAATGGAAATTCTATTCCGTCGTCTTGGAAGATCTTCTCGGTGATGTGAGGGGTAATCAACTTCCTCAACGGTCTCTCGGCATCATAGCCTAGATTCTGTTGTGCGAAGTCGCTTATGGCCCATACTTTGTATTTCCGCGACCAGTTCATCCCGGTCCCCATAACGTATCCTGCGAAGATGCCAGGAATGCTCTTGGGGTCGAATTTGTGATCTTGGTCTCTTTCTCTCGCATCACTAGGTTTGAAGAACACCTTCGCTCCAAGTGGTATCACCATGCCCGGGAATTCGCTCTTGTGCAACTTCAACCATGCACTGCTGCCATCGCTCAGCTTCTCGATGTTCAATAAATGGCTTACGCATTCCACTGCAAATGGCCAAAAACATGGTGGTAGTCCGGCTTCTAGTAGGCATGTCGATGTGGTAAGCATCATGAACTGATTGTTTCTTTCGGCGAGTGAATTGTTCTGGGGATGTCCTGGAAGCGACTGGTCTAGTGGAATCCGGAGTTCCTTGAGTGCTGATTCGAATTGTGGCGCATCATCCGAGTAAGCGTTGGTGACCTTTCTCTTACCGATATAGTGCTTCATTGCCTGCACCACTTCGTCACTATTGCTTGCTTTCAATGGATAACCCCATATCACACCAGTGAACCGATCTCGAATCACCAATATGTCCTTATCCGGCATGATCCCATCTCTCGCCATCTTCTGAGTGTTCATGAGATCGAAAGTGATAAGGTCACCGAATGCCTTCAATTTCCGTTTGAAAGCTCCCTTGCTAGTCTTGTAGTGCTTCATCTTTGCTCTCACACATGACTTGCAGTATGGGTTCTTGTATCGGTGCGTCATCAAGTGCAATATGGATTTCGCCTCGTTCTTCAGCACTCCTGGTTTTGATAGTCTGGCTTCCCCGTCAACCACATCGACTTCCAATAGTCCCTCTTCATCTTCATCAATGTCACTCTCCCCTCGTTCAGAATCCGCATCACCTCCACGTTCGTCGCCTCCGGCTTCTTCAGGTTGACCTTCGTGATCACGATCGAATCTCGGGTCTTCCCCGTCATATTCCTCTTCAGGAGAATACCTGTCATCACCGTGTTCCTCTGGTTCTCCTTCGACGCCTGCAACAGCTGGATTGATATCAGATTCACCAACCTGACCTTTCTGGTTATCTTTCTTCTTTCTCCTCCGTCTCCGTGGTTTCTTGGGCGGAAGTTCCTCTTGTTGTGTCTCCTGACCTGTTGTGACCTCGTCTTCATGCCCCACACCTGATAGTATGCGATTAAGTATCGTAGCCAAGCCGTCTGGTCTTGGTAAACATCTCCCGTCATCATCATTCACCTTGATGTAGGGTATGTTGTCATGCACCGATAGCGGAATCTTGTTCGCGTTCTGGTCGATGAGGTATGGCAATTGATTTGCCGGCCATATGAATGAGTACCCTTGTTCCACGCATCGTTTCCCGATGGAAAAGACTGATGGTGTGCTTTCCAACACGTGTGCCTCGGACCTCATGGGTAGTTCGTCCACATTGATGTCCACCATCTCTGATGTACTAGTTACACCATTCGCTGTCATGAAGCTCACGGATTTGGGTCCTTCCTTGGCGGTAAGGCCCATGGCATTGACTTTCTCTCTTGATATCAAATCGTGTCCGCATCCCGTGTCCATGATGAAGCGTATTGGTGGTCCATCATACCTCTCCACAGCCATGAACATCGTGGTTCCTGGTATCGTGTAGTCGACAAAATCCTTCCTTACTACCTCTCTGGTGTTAAAATCAGACAGGTCGACGTTCACCTCGATCCCTTCATCTTGAGTGATTTGTATCCATGCCTTGGCAATGTGTTCAGCATAGAATAGCTCCATCATCTTACCTTTGGCATGTGCTACTCGTGCAGCTATGTTGCTCACTCTGAGGGCTCTCAACGACGAAATGAGCTCGGTGTCCACCTTCTGCACCTCATTCTTCTTCTTCTTGGAGGGACGGTTGTTTAGCTCGTTACCAGGATCGCAGGTGAACGTGGTCACATTCGCCTGGTCATCGAATCTGACTTTAAAGCGAAGCGCCAGCTTACCTTGTTGTACGTTGGGAAGTGCGGGTTGTACGTCCTCGTCATCACTCTCGATGTCTCCGCAAAGCATGAAGGCTGGCGCAGCCGGTTTGGGCTTGGCCTTGCCTCTAGCCTCTTGTTTTGTAGCAGGAGCAGCGTGGTGCTGACGTTGACATTTGTCCCCGAACTTGCACGATCCTTTCTGCCAATTCCAACAGACCTGATCCTTCATTGGCTTAGGGCTACTGCTCCTGCCACCGGGACTCTTTGATCTGTCACCCTTGAGGTTTTCTGGTTTCTTAGCAGAACTCTTGTGCTTCTCTTGGTGACTAAACTTGCATTTGTCTCCTCTAGAACATCCGTTTTTTCCCATGGAAGTGGAAAGCGCATCCTATCTTGGACGTATCTGCTGGAGTCGCTGACCTGCCACGATCCCCTTTTGGGCTCTTCGTGGCTGACCTTCCACGATCCTGCTTCTTGTCCTTCTTGTTGTGGTCCTTCGGATTAGCCTGAGGAAGTACTGGAGCGGCGTCATGTTTCGGTGGATCGGTCTTGGTATTCTTGGGTTTCGCTTTAGGGTCCTTCTTCTCCGCCGCTGGCGTGGCTTTCACGATGTTCCCAAAAGCTTTTTCCCTTTCTTTCTTGTTTGTGGTCTCAATTGATTTCCGTATCCACTTCGTCATGATCTCTCGTAACTTCTGGTAGGTCTTATCCGGATCCTTATCCAACATGTTGTCGTACACAGACAAGTCTAACGCCATAACTTTGGAATCCTTAATCTTATCCCACAGCAGGTTGCGAAGTGCTTTGTCAGGAAGCATGTCATCCGCATCCATACCTGATATGATCTCATCCCACTGTCCAAGGAATCTGGATAGTTGATTATCCCCAGGGAACTTTAGATCGAATAAGTGCTTGGATGCATACATCACATCAACGTTGTCGGCACTCCGGAAACTATCGACGATCAACGCTAACATTTCTCGTCCCTTGACCATTCCAGGAGTTGTGCCTCTCGCACGTCTCTGCATCATCTGCCTCACCTTCAGTTGTACGTCATGAGATCTCTCACCTGCTGCGTGGATGATCGTATGTAGGGTGATACCTAGCTTAGCGTCTATGCTAGCGAATCTTGCTTCGCCTGATGTCTCGAGTAGAAATGGGTCATATGGTGATCTGAAGGCATCCGAGAGCCATTGGATCCAGTCTTCTTGTTTCTCGTCGCCCGATGCCGTCACGACTGCCGCTACAACCTGGGATTTCCAAACCTCCAGGTCGTGTATCTTGGGCCATGCAGGGATGTTGATCTTCTCGTGTTCCTTCCGAGATATCTTGGAGCCGCCTGAGCCAGAGGATGAAGCGGCACCATGTTCGGTTGCGGCTGCATTCTCTGCACTTGTGCGCTCCTCTTCGTACCTCTTCCGGTACTTATTCCTCTCATCTCTGAGCCGTGATGCATGCGCTTCGAATTCCATCATGTCCTGTTGGTTCTGCATCATACCTTCGTAGTACTCAATTGCCTCTTTCTCCTCGGACCTTAATAACTTTTCAGTACGTTCAAGTTCCGCTCTAAGCTTGATCATCATCTCATTCTCCACACTGGGTTCTGATCCCATGTCTGGTGGTTTCAACTTCAGTGCGACCTTCAATTGTGCTTCACTTGCGCTTGATTCGATCAATTCTTCCTGAAGACGTTTCAGCATCCTCTCTTTACGTAGAATGTCCTCTTCCAACATGTTCACCTTGGCTTCGGCCTTCTTGAGTTCGGCGCTAGATGGTTGAAACGGTCGATCGGATCCTTGAATCCTCGTCTGAGTCAACTCCTCGTTCGCCTTCTTCAATTGCTCTCTGATGCTCAAGATGAACTTGTCCTGATTATTAGATCGGTTGTTGAGCTCCTCATTCTCTTCTGATAACCATTTGATCTTGTTTGCATACATTGCTTCCCTCATCTTCATCTCTTCAGCGTATTCGTGTTTGTTTCTGGCACTCTGCCTTTGTAGTCCAATTAACTCCTGTCTACACAGATCCTTGACGTTCTCAGCATCTGCGATTGTAGTCATGATCTCGGTTACGGCTCGATCTCTTTCCGCCGATATAGCCTGTATCTCTTCCGTGCCGATGTTCACAACTTGACTAACCATCTCTGCGCTGTTGCGATCCGCGTACTCCCCTAACTGGGTGAGACGATCCCGCATTGCCACACGATCAGTGTCCATCTGGTATTGTAGGTCGTGTGCTGCTGAGAGCAAACAGTCTCTGGATTCTGTAAGTTGGGAGATTCTTCGTTGATTTCCATATCCTTCGACATAACATTCTTCGAGGTGTGCCATCACTACTTCGTGGACTTCGGTCTCGTGTTGTATAATCTGGTTCTGTCTCTGCTCACATTCGACCATCCATGCGTTTTGGTGGTTCAACATATGCACTTCGGCAAGTAGTTGCGCACACTTCGCATTCAGGTCTCCATCGGCCCGTGCTAGTTGTAGGTTGTCAGTGCTTGCCCTTGCTCGATCTCCAGCTTCGCTGTCCGACGGCACTGGTACAGCTGACCCATCCTGCAATGCTAACACTCTCACAGCTCCGGTGTCAGTCCTCCTCCTTGTCTCCCTAGGGCTACGGCCTGATCTCGGTGTCCCCCACGGTGGTGTCGAGTGCGCTGACGGGGAACGACTTCGTGCTCTACCTGTCGCATCTTCTCTCACCGCTGTCAGAGTCTCCGCTTCGATCGTACCTGGACTAGAGTTGTGGGATGCACTCATCCGATCTGCGGCCGCAGCAGCTGCTCCAAAAGATGCAGTGCTGGCGTCGGATTGGTCCATCTTCAGTGACTGAGGGTAACTGATCTATCCGATGCGTGTGCGTTTAGATGGTGTTGTGTAAGGCCGCAGCTCGTACCCAGCTCAAAGGAGTCTGGATACGGCTGATAACCTGCGAACGGATGGAAAGGTGTGCCCTGGCCCCGTTCTAGCTCTTAGGTCAACATGAAGCTCGCGCGCTAAAGCTCCTTTTTACCTGGTTGGGCACTTGAGCCAAAAGTATATGGCATGTACCTGTATAGCGACTATACTGGGACCCCATCCCTATTGACATAATAATACAATACTAGGGGGCAGTGGTCGCACGCTTATTCAAAAATGTAGGCCCTGCCGCTTCGCTCGCGAAATTTAACACCCGAGGGTAGTGAGAGAATGCTGATTCTTGGGCTATGGCTGACCCCGGCCCAGACAGCCTTCACTTATGTATAGCGCTCTGTGTATATGAAGAAGTCTTGCCAAACATGGACACCCAGAAACCACCCACGCTTGTTTGCCCACAACCACCCAAGAAAAGGCCAGGACACGTGCCATCCTCCTTCGGCTCGAAGGCCACGGCCTCAGCGACCTCCGGGTGCTTCTCCCACAAAGCGCCTTGGAGCCACGGAGCCCGAGGCTCGGTGGAGCGGCTTCGGTGGCGCTCGAAGGTGTTCATCGTGTATTGCATGACCATCTACCAAAAAGACAAAGTTCAACACAGGGGGTGAATGATGGTGAATGTATTTGAATATATAACCACATTCAACCGGCAACGCAACTTACACAAAGCCTCGCAAACCAGGTCTGCCAGGTGGCTCTGGTCAGACCAGTCTCCAGTCCACTCTGCCTCGTTGCCCCAGGGATTCCGCACTTGGACAATGCGCACCCCATCATCGCCATAGGCCTCGTAGAGTATCATGGGTCAACGGGTGTGAGTTCAACAGCCGTCGGTGTGTCAAACTGCTTGGTTTCTTCTCCGCTGGGTGCTCCTTTTTGGGGGTTCACCCCACGGAACACGCTTTTTGGGGTGGAAAGCCATATGAAGGAATTCCTCTTTTGAGCAAGTGAGCGCAATCGGCTCGCTAGAGTGGTTCGAGAAGGATCCCTGGAAAAATGTCACCTTGACGGTCAAGCGACTCAACAAAAAATATATGAAGGAACAGGAAAGGGAGCTGGCAAGAAAAAGATAAGCGAAGGGTGGGGATGAGCAAATGCGCAGAAAGGTGAGTCTAAAGTAACTTGCGTGGTGATGTATACTGTATATATGCAACATGATGTAACACTGTGCAGGATGGGTGGATTCACACCATGAAACCGCAACGTCCACATTTCCATGGCTGCAGCCCCAAAGCTCTTTGCAGCCCAGCCCAGCCAAATGCACCAAGCAGCGGACAGGACGGTGTACGCATGTCCCTTGATGAGACCGTTGACACCTTTTGCTTCGCCGCATTGGCCTTCACCCTCTTCTTCTTCAACCTGGGTGGGCCCGATAGGGATTGAAACCTGGTCAGATCCCAAGAAGAACCTGAGAGGATTAGAGGCAACAGTTCACCGAAAGTTCCCCATGCGGCGGTTTTAAAAAACATCAAAAATCCAAGCCACTCAACTCCAACCAGGTGGAAACTCAGAAGGTCTTGCAGTACATTGCTCGAAGGTCATATCGTTTTGAGGTGGATGCTAAAAGCCTAAAAGCTGCTAAAAACCACGAAAAAAAAAAAGAAGAAAACAAAAGCAAACAAACATAACAAACACTCCTGGCCACGAAGCGTGTTTAAAAGTAAACGGAGTCTACTAGCTTTGAGAGGGTATGGTCCTGCATATGCGCCTTGTGGGTCCTTTGGCTTCCATGTCCATCTCCACAGAATTCTGTGGCCACCAAGCAACATGATCTCCACAAGCACATCCCATGACTGACAGCGAATCTTGCGCATGCCTCAAGAAGGCCTTCCAGCTGTATCCTGCTTTGCGGGCACCCAACCGGTGAGAGTTGCAAATCGAAGGGGGAAGAATCCTTCAGAATGACCCAGAACTGATCCATCAGTCAGATGGACCCGTCCACAAATGGCGTCCAGCCATTGCAGATCAGTGCGTTGGGACGCAAATGGATTAGCCCATCCCGAGAGCGGAGAAACGGACATAGCTGTGCGTCACCTCATGCCCGCTAGTGTCAGTGAGCTAGCAAACATGAACAGGGACTTTCCAAAGTAGGCCCTGGTTCTCCTCACAACACACCACCTCCTTCAAGACTGGGGGCGTTTGTTCTCTTCGACGAACACCCCAAGCCCACCGGTTCTTGGACAAACACCGGACCCGGCCTTTGTCATCGCCATGGAGATCCAGCATCTGCATGACCCCGCCGGTCATATCCTTCACCGCATGCCCGCTGAAACCCCCATCGATGGCATCCCAGTTGTGGTGCAGTTTCGCGTAGGCCTTCTCCAACACCATCGGCCACAGTTCCATATCGCCCACCTCTGTGGCAGATCAGCTGGTGCATCAACCTCGTAACAGTCCTAGAATTTGATACTGAGATTCCCGGTTCCGCACAGGTTCTAAGCGTTTCCCGTTTTTGTTCCCCAAAAATGCGCCTTTGGGTCCGTGAGGTTGGTCTGTTTGGGGTCATGGGTCATGGGCGTCGGACAGGTACCTGGTCCTTCTTCGTGGTTGGTTGTTGAAGAAAAACAATGGGTCTCTGGTCCACTACATCATAGCTCATCCCTGTTACTACTAGTAAGGCACTTGTTATTACTAGTAAGGCACTTGTTACTACTAGCGTGCTTCATCCCAAGACTTCAGACTCAAGGAAATCAAAGCTCTGCGACTGAAAATCCCGGATGCTGTGCCTTCTCTTTTCGTTGGCCACAACAAGTCTTCTCGGTGTTGTCAAGCTGTTACCGGTCTCAATTTAACCCTCAACACAATATATGTTTGCACATAAAAACTACAGTAGAATATTGCGATATGTTTCGTTTCCCTCGTCTTCTTCTGTAGGGGAAACACCGCAAACACACAATACTGCCCCTGATCTGGTAGCTCATTGTGTAAAGACCCGGACCGATTTAAACATTTTGAAACTAAGATTGCTCACAAACAAATCGTCGAAAAACTCCAAAACATTGTCAACACAGTAACCGTCCATCACGTTTGCCACTTTGACTGCCCAAGTGTGGCCTTGCAGTTGGCAAAAAGAGGTGTCTCTGAATCCTCCGGGGACCTCAGCGAAGCGGCCAACTGGATGTGAGTGGCGGTGGGTATAGCACAAACGCTTCGCCGGAAGACGGGTCTGTCGGAGCAACCCCCGAGTTCCAAGCCCACCTAACCGAGAGTTTCGTAGATTCTGTATGACATCATGGAGTAGTTGGCTCTATCACGTCACGCTGGGTGACAGCGAACCTTTCGTTGTGAACGAGAGTGGACACTCCCAAATAAGCCAGCAACCTGCGTAGATTCTGTATGGCGTCCACTTGGTCTGAGAGTTTTGGGAAGTCCACATGCTGGGCCCACCCTTTGCAGCAAGGTTGCATTGGAACCAGATCGTCAATAACTACCCATTCCCATTGGCCCATCTTGAAGAACATCACTCCATACACGCCCACGTTGACGTCATACTCGACAATCAGCCGCTCCTAATTAGGATCTCTTCACCCCAAGTGTGGCCATCGGAATCCGGAATCATCCGGAACCAATGGCATGCAAGCCCCCAAAGAAAAGAATCCAAAGCTCGTGGTTGAGATGGTCTTCAAACAGGAATCAAGCCTGACCATTGTTTCTGCGAAGACTGCTCTCTTTCCGTATCCAAGGGTCGATGGGCGCCTCATGTTCCACCTCTTCAGCGTTATCATCGACCTCTCCACGATCCTGACGCAGGAAAGCTGCAGGACTTCACTCTTTGTCAAGCCTAATTCTTTCAGGAGTCCACTCCGAACTCCAAACAATTCCACATTCCAATACAAAGTTCTTCCTTTTCCTTGTTTCTTTGTTTCTAACGCTGGCCTCCAACCCTAGGAGCGATGGCCTCTTCCACCCCAAACAATGGCACCCACCGTCCTCCTTGTCCCAGAAGTGCAGCACCTTGGCGCCATGCGCCGCGATGCCCGAGATGGCGCCGATCAAAAAGCAGTCGCCGATGCTCCCCTGGACGATGTCCGAGGCCTCAAAGCGAGCGGAGCGGAGGAAAAACCGAAGGGGAGGGGTGTTCAGCTGTTCTGCTTGGGCAGTGTTCGCCGTTTCTGTTCCCTTTTGTTCTGCCCGCCCTTACTTCATCAAGGGCTGACGCCTACTTACTTCAGTAAGTAAGAGAGTAAGCTCCTAACTACTGGATGCTCCTGGCTGCTGGACGCAGGATAGCTCGCCGCTGTTCATTTGATTCATAGATCTTTAGGAAAGCTTATATAACCAATGGCACATCAAATTTTAGATCCAATCTGTAGGTGTCTCATCACCAGAATCAATGGGGGATTCTTCACCCACACGAGACACGTCTCCGGAGGACTCAAGAGGCCGAAGCGCATCCACCGGATCGTCCAGTTCGCCCTCCTTGGACTCCACAAAGACATCGCAGTCCTCGCCGAAGAGCTCGCTCAAGCGCATGCAC
This sequence comes from Durusdinium trenchii, assembly GCA_963970005.1. Taxonomy (NCBI): domain Eukaryota; class Dinophyceae; order Suessiales; family Symbiodiniaceae; genus Durusdinium; species Durusdinium trenchii. The sequence continues at coordinate 19,937 of CAXAMN010000337.1, forward strand.
TTCTCCGGCAGCCCCACGGTGCAGTCGTCCGGCGTGCCGGGTGGAAAGAGGTTCTCCTGGCACCGGACACCAACCGGAGGGAGAGCGCGGATGTGGAAAGCCGTGAGGTGTGAAGGAAACAAAAGCTACGGTATTCAGAACATGGTGCTAAGTGAATCTGGTAGGGTCGTCACCCCAAAACGAAGAGCAAACTACAGCATCCGAAAACGCGAAAACCAAAAAATGCAGCATCGCCAAACACTTCAAGCTTAAAGTATAGGAACAAGTCGATTCAAGATGAATGTGCCTATGTCTCAGCAAGTCTCGCGGATCAAAGCTGACAAACATTACGGAGTTGGTCGAGTCCAGTCTCTCCCAATCTTTCGAGCCATTTTCAAGTGGGATTGACTTGTTCATCATGTGGCCCCAACTCAGTGGTTGACTTGCACCATTCACCAGGTCAATCGCAACTCCTGCTTGTCAAAGTAGAAGCTGGCGTCAAAGAACTTCTTCCCACTGTCATCGCATCCGTCGATGATCGCCCGGACCCTGGCAGCGCACTCGTCGCGCTTCACATCAAACTCGTTTTTGGAGTCCTCGGAACGAGTCTCGGACGACCATCCGGAACGAGTGGAACCTAAGCCCAATGGTGGATGTCGCGTCAGCGATTCCCCAAAGAAGGATCTCTGGAAGCAAATGAATTTAACCCAACCTCAAACGTCAAGAAGTGAAGGAACTACAGTAAATGAAGAATCGTAGTTCCATGGTTTTTTGCATGAAAATCAAGAAGACATCCAGGCCCCCTTCCACCGTCTCGTTTGCGTGCTCCAACTCTCCAAGCATCCGTGTGAATGTTCTCCCGCGGCAATCTCCGGATCTTGCTGCGCGTCGGATGCTCCGTGGTGAAACACGTCTCCTCCAACTCTCCCCGGGTAGGCTCCACCTCACGGTACGCGGGGTGGGAGCACGCGGCATCAGGGGATCACTGAGGCCGAAGAAGAAGCGACGCTCGGAACCGTGAGCGACGCGGCACCGGGTGAGTTGGGTGGATTCCTGGACAAATTTGATCACTGGAGGGGCACCGGATCATAAACGGATGGTCTTGGTGGCCACGATGAGGGCGGTCTAGCAGTAGTGCTTGGAGGAACATTCATGTAGATCGTCCGGTAGATCTGGTAGAAGCTTTGTCAACCAACCTGTGTTGGTTTTGTATGACCCTTTGAAGACATGGAAAAGCCCTGAAACATTTGACCACATCATGTGTATGGTATTTGGTTCGGTGGTTTGAGGGTCAGTAGGATTCATCTGTACCTCGTGGGAGGGATACGCCACCCACGCCACCAGCCCGAAGGAGTTCGCCTGAGGGTCCTCGTCCACGTAGTAGGGTCGACCCTCTTCCTCCTCAGGTGGCACGTGATGTCGAACATTAGGCTGTACAAGGCTGCAATCTGATCAAGTTTAAACTCCACTCGCTCCATATCTGCTCCAGTTTCTACGGTACATCACCTAGAATCACTACAGTACATGTCGGTTCACCAAAACGAACTTGTAAGCAACAGAAATGTGGGATAAGCTGGGTATTATTGCAGCTTACAAGTTAAAGGCATGAAAACTACAATTGGTCTGGACAACAAAAACATATATATATATACCACGCACATGTGGAACACACCGAGAAGATCCGAGAAGAGATTCACCCTTCGCGTTCCTCTTCGTTGTCCTCATTGTCCTCATTATCCTCGTTCTCTTCGTTGTCGTTGTCGGCACTCTTCCGCTTGAATTTTTTCCTCGTGTTCACAAGGCCCTTGCCCAAGCGCAACTGTCGACGCATGGCACGCATGGCCATCAGCCCCGCGGGCGAGCAGGAGGGTGTGTGTGTGAGTCCCCTCGAGGTCGTTTTCCCTCAAAAACCGGGTCGAAGGTCAACCTGTGCAACGCCTAGAATCAGAAGGTCGATCCAGTGGCTCGGATCGTCACATGAAGTGTCGAAGGTCCATCCAGGGGGGGCACCAATGTCTTTGAGAGCTGGTCTTTGAGCGGGCAGCATGCAGCTCAAGTGTCTTGCCAGACTCTCCGCTTGAGCTAAAGTTCTTCACTGCTTTGAGCCTAACGGCTACAGATTCTCGCTGAGAACACCGCGTTGAAGAACACCCAGTTGACCCAGAAGATGTGTTTATGAATCGGAGAAGAATATGACTGCAACCATGAGAATCCTCAAATACTGCGAATGCTGCATACGACAACCAGCTCTGAACCCAGTGATTGAGGTTCGATCAACGACACACACCCTCAAAATGGGAGTACTGAAAACAGGGAAGGTAGGTCAAGAGTAGAGGTCGCTTGGATGAGTCTCATTCCCTGAAATGAACTCACTTGTCAACCGGGCTGGATCTCTCTCTGCCTCTCTCTGCTTCCCACCCTCCAGGCTCGGCCATACCATCTTTTCCCTCCAACTTGCCAGAGTCTCATCGCAGCCACAATGACCACATTCAGGTGGTCCAGGTGCTGGATCTTTCATCATCAACGCTGGACGCTGCATGTGGCCATGGCCGGCCTGAGACCAGTCCCTCTTTCCAATCACTCTGGTCTGCACTGGTCGAGCCAAGCAGCCTGGCCCAGGCTTTCAGACCCATCATATTGTGATTGGTCCGTTGCTCCTTAGAGCTCCTTGAGATGACGGAAGGAGCATTCCACCGCGACGGGCGGAGCAGTAGGGCGGAGCATGTCGATGGCGGGCTTCGAGGATGTCTTCCAAACATAGCACAACATGGACCCAGAACTGATCATCAACCTGGATCTTGGCTCTGCCCGCTCGTCGTAACCTGCACCGCCATTTACCGGCATGAATCAAGATTAATGGTATGCGTTTCAAAAATGTGAAACTCATACCATGAATCTTGAGGCTGATTGCGGTGATTCAGAAGTGGCAACGACATGAACCTCACTTCATTGGAAGAACAGGAAGGGAGCTGCAGTGCTGGTTGCACTGCAGGTCACCTTTGCCTATGGGACGACCAGGCTTACCAAGGCACTGGTCAGTTGGATCGACGCAATGCGTGACCAGCCTCGCTTGAGAGCGAGGCAGGCATGTGGTGAAGAAGGAGCCTCCACTGAAGGCTGCAACCAGCTGCATACAGCGGTAGCCAAACCGTTTGGTCGCCTCTGCGCTTTGGCATTCATCTGGGAGATGCTGATGGACGTCTTTACAGTGTTTGACCTTCCAAATCTACCTACTGTATTAATGATGGTCTCCCGCAATCATATTGACCCAAACACAATGAATGTGCTGTTTCATTCTCTCGGCCGGGGCTATTACAGGCAACAGGATGTGTTCCAATGATGCACAGGATGTCTTTAAAAGGAACCCCAAGCTTCAACAAAGCATCACAAAGCCATGTTGGATCGCTCTAACTTCGTTTCGTCCCGCCTCCACGATCGCTCACCAGCGCTCGCTGGCGGCAGCTTAGGGTGGACGTCGCCCAAGGTGCATCCTGCCCAGGTGCTTCGGAAGCACAACACGAAGATTGAAGATTCCCAGGCAGAAATGCGTGTCGCAAAAGCCTGACTTGGTGGAACCCTGAGCCAAGCACGTGGATGTCGGAGCCAGTTGAAACTCGAAACATTCCCAAAGGCACTGAAGCTTAGCCTCGTGAAAGTCTGAACCTCGTGACCCTCCCAAAAGTCACAAAGCGCACTCCCAAAAGTCACTCTTTCGCAGTCAGCATGCAGCAAAGACTGCTCGACACACCTTGAAACATTCATAGCGTCGCTAGACACTCTCAAGCAAAAGTACCAAAGGTTCACATGGCTTCGATGGCCAACATGTGGCCAAAGGTTCACACGGCTTCTTCATGTTTGCCTTTGGAGTGTCTAGCAACTCTATCGCGAAGATAGATTCGCAGTAGATGACCTCCACACGAATGGACGACCCAGGACATCCTTTGGTCCTAAGCCTTCCCCCGACCGAGTCTCGGCCTTGCACTGGGTAGGGCTGGTCCAGGCGTCTCTTATCATGTTTTGCTGCTTGGATGAACACATATCGACATTGAATTCACATTGATTTATGTTTTGTTGAACCACAAGCTGTTGAACCCATCACCATGAGTTTGGCAGCATTCCATTCTTCCAACCCCACCCGCCCTACTCCAAGTCAAGGGCCATGGCACGGTTTTGGTGTCACTTGGCGACGCGCTTGTCCTCCCCAGTGTGCCAGGCAAAGGCCACTGAAGCCACCTTGGACGAAGGAAGTCGGCAGAATGAGCCGAGTCAGGCAGTCACAGGGTCCCCAATTTTTGGAATTGCGGGATCTCTGCAGTTTTTGACTCGCGTGTCAATCCTGTGAAGTGGCAAATTCACGAATGACGGTTGGTGCTTCGGGCGTTAGGTATACAACCTGCAGGCAATGAAATCCCAGCACCGGGCCAACAGTTGGTCGAGGAAATCCAAGTCCATCGTTGAGATATGTTTTGATAAGCACTCTTGGTTGGAAAGTTTATAGTTACTTCTCGGTCTCAGTTGAAGAGAAAGGCATGGCCCGAAGTGCATGAGCCTCTTTTTGCCTTCAGATTTGAGATGCAGCTCTGTTGAGAGAACGTTGGGCCAGTCCACAGGATGCAACCTCCAAAAATGGCACAGTAAGCACTTTAAGCAGGCAAAGTTGTGGGGTTGCCTGGCTCAAGAGGTCTGTCTAGATTATATACTTCAACTGCTCCGGTCTAATATAGTATTTACATGTCTTTGGCTGACCAAGCATCTTGTTTGGGAAGAAACTTGTACTTATACTGTATCCGTAGGGAGTGATCTTTGAACTGCCCAAAATGGTGATGCGGCCAGAAACCCAGCCGGCCGGCTGCCTGGTCATGAAAAGTTATGGTATTTCCGCACCAGTTTGGTGCATCTTTGCGGAAGCGGCAGATGTGAAGGGCGGGCCCTTTCTGTCTTTTTGTGCACTGGAACGTGCACCTAACACAGTGCAAGCTGCACTTTTGCAAAAGCCATAGCCGTGTCTGGGCTTGGTCCAATTGGTGTTTGTGGCCATTCATGTAGATGTTTATGCACCGTTTCAAGTATGATGCGGTTACTTTGCGGAGGCTATTGTTTGGGGCTGCTGGATATTGTTTAGCCCCAGCTCTTTGTCCCGCTTGTCCACTTCTGGTATATATATATATAGATATATATAAGTATTCTTTCACCCCAAACTTCTCATGTCCGACATTCACTATATAGTTATTACCACGTCCTTCAGTCCCCAAATACCGAAAAATTGCCCCTGATCAATGAATCAACTCCACCAAGCCTCGTCTGAAACCGCAAAACAACCTTGCTTTTTCTCAGCAACAATACTATTCAATACCCTGGTGCCCCTCACAGCCATGCATCTCAGAAGTGGGTTTGCAGTGTCGAGAACCCACCTCATGACAGAACCCGAACTTCAACAACACCCCCACAAAACCAGAAAGAATGACGAGCGGCCAGCGTGAGCCCGAGGACCTCAAGGGTTTGCAAACGATTGTCAAAATTGGAAAGTGGTAACATGGATCAAAAAACAAACTGAGATGTACGGTTTACAAGTCGTGTTCCAAAGCTGGACAAAATCCTGCAGGGTCATAGTCTTTGAATATGATCCGGATGGTGACGAATTCTCCTGAAGGTTGTGTGCTCGGCCATAGGCCACAAAATCAATCAAAATCATGGATGGGTTGGAGATCAGGGAACCGACAACGAGAACTCAGAGAATGTGTGTGGTGTGCTTACCTTTTCTGGGGGCGTCTTGATTGAAACCCCACAGCCAATCAACAAGAATGTGCTGACTGCAAATCCCCAGTGGCGGTGCTGCGGATCTGTGGCGTGATAGCACCCAGCGGCAGCAGCAGGGCACAGCAGCACAAAGCTGACAAGTGCATGGTGTAACTCCTCAAACACAGCGTGGTGGGACCCTTGAAATCAGATTCTGTCTGTTTTGGCGGTGACTTGCGGGACGACAACCCGGAAAAGGCAACGGCGGACGACACGTGACATGGTTGAGCGACTGCGGGGCTGGGAAATGACGCAAGAAACATGTCCTCTCATGTAGTGTTTCAAGCAACTGTGACACGGCCCTCTCACCACGGCAAGCGGCCGAAAGTGATCAATGGAAACACTTTATGACTTTATGTTCTTGATGCGAGAATGGCTTCAGGCATGGCATTCGAAAAGATTTCTGGTCGGCCGATCCCTGCCCTTCAGCGTTCTTGGAGAGAGCCTTTTGCTGTTGGGGAGTACCCGAAACGGCGTTGTTCGCCGAAACGGCGTGTTTGTGCAACAACTTTTCGCGGACTTTTTTTTGGACGATTTGGACTCGAGTTTGACGTCTGTTTGGGGCATGTTGCATTCAACAAACACTGCAATGTACAATGCTTCTTGTGTTTTGCCACGCTTGTGGTCGCAACGTGCAAAAGTTAGATTTAAAGAAATATATATATATATATACATATATACATATAGTGGTGGATGTGAAGGCAGTGTCGCAGAAACCATCACAAATGTCGGTGCTTTTGAATGGCGTCTTCAAACTTGCGAAACGCGTTTTTTTGTGCAGAGTGACCTCCATGCGATAGTACTTTGTTAGAATAGCAATGTCTTTTCTATGCTCTGGAAAAAACACTATGCCCAGTCTCCTCGCATCATAGAAATCCTTGAGCAATGTCCGCACTGTCTCTCCACTGGGATCGCAGACCGCCAATGCCTCGCGATGGCCAACATCTTCGACAGTCACGCTAAAGCAAATGAAGTGGATGGATTCTGGTCCAATGAAAAGGAACGTTTGGAACTTTGGCGGGCTTCAATCTCCCTCCTCGCAAAAGCCTTCCAGACTTATGCTTCTCAAGAAGGCACTGCCGACCCCTAAACCCTTAGGTCTCTAACCCTCATTCGGCTAACCAAATTCTGCAAACCATCCCCTCTCTTCTCAGAGGCGACTAGAGACCCTCGGCTGGCGAACGGCCCACCGTTCACTGACAGTTCGCTGGACCGAGAACAGTCACTGTGCACCTTGGCGAGCTTCGGGGGACTTTGCTTCAGCAAAGCCTTGGCCACCTGCGGATGGGCCGTGTTCTTCAGAAGGCCGTCTCTTCGGTGGAACACACAACTGCTCGCCCCTATCTCTATGAATCAGAAAGGATTGCACCATTCTCAGTGGAGGGATTGGCCCAAAAAGTTGCAGCCTCAACTCTACGAGCTCTACGAGAACCCGCCGGTAGAAAAGGGAGGTGCTACAGGTCCATGGGTTACCTATGCTTCCCTATGGTTCCATGCACCCTGCACGAACATGGAAGCACCGCCATGAAATAGAATTCTCATCGGGACTGGAAATGAAAGCACTCGTTGACCTTCGGCTCCCACCAGTTCAGTGCTCCAAAACGCGCAAAACGCCCTGCCTGCCACTTCCGCTGCGCAGAAGATGCGGTGTTCCGCCGCGCGTTCCGCCTGGGCGGGGACTCTTCCCACGTCATTCTCAGGAAACCATGCTGCGAAAACCAACTCCTTTGTGACGTTCAGACCTTTTTGAAGGCTGTTTGAAGCCTTCACCCACGACTGGAATGTGTCCGCACACATTTCCATATATGAGGAGTCAGAGTAAATAGAAAAATCCAACTTGACAGACTTAGGACATCTGGTGGAACAGGCCTGGCTGCCGCAGGGGCTTGCGCCGCCGCCTGCGACGCAGCCTGCGATGATGCCTGCGATGACGCCGCCGCTGGGGCGCGCTCTCGCACATCGCGGCGGCCGCACCAGCCCTCAAGCCTCGAAGAAGCAGGAAGAACTGGAATCATAGACAGGAATCACTGAAAGGAATCTTGGAAATGGCATGAAACGGCATAAAATGGAAATGGCTTCACTTTACGAATCATAGAGTTCATGTTTTTGGGGAAAGGCTAGGACCAGGATGGGATTCAAAACTCTGCCGTGCACCAAGTACAGCATTGATCAAATCAGAGGGGTGATGACCGGTAGCACATGTCTGGACGTCTCAGTGGATGGCGTGGGGTGTCCAAATGGCTTCCTTCGTTGCTGTAGGACTACGCAGCACCGCTGAGTGAAGAACACCCAAGGACTACACGAAGGAATCCATCTGACAGCCCGTTGCTGTTCAAAGCCACTGGCCGATAGGCGCAGGTTCTTGGCAGGTTCTATGCACCCTTTCAAGGTGTCGGTGCCGTTTGTATGTTTTTGTATGTTTTGGTATGCAGTCTATGAAATCTCTCTCTTGGAATATGATCCTGGTTTCCCCAATAATTCATTCATGGTGAATCTTTGTGTGTTTGATCACTGCATCTTGCGCTGCAACTTCTTGGCATTGCAACGGTCAAAGTGGTCAAGGAAAGAACCAGTTCTGCAGGACAGGGCTCTTTAGGTCTCTCGTGCATGTGGCCGTCGGTGGATACTTTCCAGTGGATGCAGCACTTGTGTTCGAAACCAATGTTTTCACCACCAATTCATTTCGGAAAAAAAAAAAAAAAAAACTTTGCAAGGAAGAATTAGGAGGCTTGCAAGAGCTGTGGGGAAGCCCGGACCGGGGTGCATTGTTTTAGGTGTCTCGTTTTGAACCACACTCTCGGTCCCACTGCCAGCCACGTGGCTGGCGTGGGGGCGCGCGGAACCAGAGCAAGGCGTCAAGATAGCCTCGGTGGCACTCTCCAAACAGGCACAAACCCTATCCTAGGAGCAAGGACGCTACTAGGGGCTCCTGGCATCACTACTAGGAACAAGAAGCAAGTAGAAACAATAAATAGAATTTAATACTTTTCTCGGTTTGGGAACCACCCTCAGACATGTACAGAAGGCATGCACGACATGGCATGTGTTTGTTCAATTAGTTCAACGTTTGCTAGAATCTGGGGTTTGGAGTCCGCTCCCTCCCCTCAAAACCAGTCAGCGAATCCTTGAAGCTTTCTTGGCGGGGCGTTCCACTCATGTACTCGTCAATATCTCCCATCCACTGACATCAAGCTTCAAACAGTCCAACAACTTCAACTCCCCTTCCTTCGGTGACCAAAATGGGTGACAACCGTCTTCGCGGTGCTCACCCGCTTCGCCCGCTTCGCCCGCTTCGCCCGCTTCGCGCCCTCCCCACGCCTTGCCAGTAGAGTCCGCGCAGGACACGCACAGGCGGCGGGAGGATACACCACCACGGTGGGATGAGAGGAGGTCGAATGTCCGACCTCACCCGTAACGGGGTCGAAAAAGACACGTTGTTCAACCGGCGGTATCCGTCGGTGTTGAAGAAACCGACACCTTGCTAGAGGAAGCTTCTAGTCAGATTCAACCATACGACTATCTTCCGTTGATCCACATGCAAGACCCAGAAACAACACCCCAAAAAGGACCAAAAGCAAAAGCAATGCCCCAAGCACTGCTTTAGACCCCCCAACTCTCCAAACACCGTGCACCGCGTCGGGCCGTCCGAGGCGCATGACGCCACCGATGCCCGAGACCTTGACGATGTGGTCCTCCTTAGCACCGCGCCAGGGGACAAAGAGCGAGCTCCACATCATGCCGTCGTAGTAGTACCTGAGAATTCTGACATTCGGCGGCACACCACGGTTCGCGTTCCTCCAGGCAGGCAAAATCTCACGATGTACCAGTTTGGACGTCCAAATGGATGTCTTAAATCAAAGTAGGAGTGGCTTTCTGACCTAATGGGTGAAGCACCCAGGTAGTGTTCTTGCTCTTTTCAGATAGTTTCTCATCTGGGGAGAGAGACGCAGGTCAACAACTCACCACTGGTTGGTCCAGTAGAATCTCGTCTGCCACACGTGGCGTTTGTTTCGCCCGAATGACAATGGCAAGTAACTTCTAAAACGAACGAGGCAAAACTAACAATTGCACTTGCAGGATCTGGGAACAACTGCACGGAATGTGTGATCCTGTCATGTGAATGTGTGTCTCATCCAGCAAAGTCTGCAAAGAATCCATTATATATATATATATAGGTTTGTTTCAAACAATCTTGGAGAACCCAAAAAGCCATCGGTTTTGTGTTTCGCAACATATTCTGGATCATCTCTCCGTGTTTTTTTGCACCCTTCCCAGCCGATCCTCCATATACGTCCACGAACACCAAGGCACTTGTCACCGATCTTCTTGGGGAAAAATCCACAGATTGCTGGGATGTGGCAAGAAGCCATCAAGAGCTGAATGGCCTCATGAGCAAGTCTTGCAGGGTTTCCAACCCACCACGGCGTCTCCTTTTCCAGTTCGAACCCAAGATTGGTCCATCCGTTCGAGCCCTAAACCTTCCACCTTCCGTTCTGCAAAAAAAGACACACGTTGTGAGGTGAGACACACGTTGTGTGGAAAAATCCTGGCCATGATTGCCATAAATCCAGGGCTCAGGACCGTGATTGTTTTTTGGGTAATAGTAATACTACCTACTAGAAAAATGGAGTCTCAATTCAGAAGGTTGGTTGAGTTTTCCTCAATGTTCATTCCCAATTGTACACCGAAAACGGTAAAATGGCTCTGCAATCCCTGCATCCCTTGCACAGTTGGTTGACCATCTCCATAGTCCATTGTGTTTATTTTCGGAGGTGTTGACCCATAGCCAAATGGACCTTGATACCTGTGGGGATCAAACGAGCTTTCCCAGAACCTGGGCCATGTCGTCGTTTGGCTTTGAACATCCCAGTGGCTGTCTCGTTGTCAGGGAACTCGTCCACGACTTCACCTTGGCGATGCAGCTGAAGCGGCCCTTCCGACCGAGTTCGACCAAGGATCCATTGGGTGCATCGGAAGCAAGCTAGATTATCTAGAATATGCAAAGTTGTAAAGCCTGGTGCAAGGTGCTCAGAAACGTGCGAAGCGTCATGTCTGTGCTACCAAAAAGCAGAAGCGGAGAATGCGTGTGTTACTCGTGCTCACATTGTTGAGTGTACTGGCCTCCCCTGCTTGCCACGAGGGACGAGCCTGGCTCGGTGTGGTTTTGGACCCACATCGGCCAGAGGAACTTTTTCCATCAAAGGCGCCCAGCGAGCACAAGTAGCCCATCGTCTCGCTGTCATCCACTTGGCACAAAGTGGGTTGGCCTCAAACGCCTTGACCGGTTGCCTGGACCGGAATGTCGGTCCAGAAATCCAGCCCCTCATGGTGTGCCCCACACCCGGCCAGCGGTGTGTCAAGAGACTCCACGGATCACATCCGGTGCCAGAGCTCTTGTTGGGTAGGGCAGCTTGATGCTCAATCTACGAAGAGTATGACTCATAGTATGAATATGTATGAGTATCATGAGTGGTGTCGCACATCGTCCAAGGCGACAGACAGTAGTCTTTGGCTTTATGGCGTCAAGCTTGCAGATTCTGAAGCAGCAAGAGCCTATAAGAATCATTGGAAACCAATTTCATTCTGGGGTGGTAAATCTGCGTTTCTCGACTCCTGTGGATTCAAACAGGCGACAACCTCAACGAGACCTCCAAAATCTTGCAAGCTCCATCCAAACTCCAAGCCACCTTCAAATCGCCCAACAAACCCCTGTGGACAAGCAGAGAGACATCCTGACAGAACACCAGTTTTGCTCAGCAAAGAGGTCTTGAGACGTCAGGTCTGGGACGGCCAAGCCGCCCATAATGAACGGCGGCCTCCAGAGCGCACGCGTCACCAAGATCCGAAGCCTGACCCATCGACCCATCGACCCGCGCGGCAGGGCGGAGCTTCACGGGACATGTTTTTTACATCTAAACCTAGTAGCTTATTGTTACTAGTAGCGATGCCCTTTGCTCCTAGTAGCGTCCTTGCTCCTAGTAGTACGGCCAGGAGCCCCTAGTAGCGTCCTTGCTCCTAGTAGCGATGCCCTTTGCTCCTAGTAGCATTAAAAAAATACAGTTAGAATTTGTCAGATTCGTCTCTTGGGTTTGGGTACGCAACTCTCATGTGTGGAGGTGGCATCACTTGCCTGACTTGACTCAAAGCTGCACTGGAACCTTTGATATTGTAGATAACAGGGAAAAAGGCCTCGTTAGGAGGCTGTTCAGGTCCTTTTTAAAAAACGGTAATAAGGCAAGAGTTCAGATGGCACCTCCCAGCAGCTATTTTCTGGTATGGTACATGTGAGTTGATGTGAATGACAAGCACAAGGGACTGTAGAGAAGAACAACTGTCCTACGTGATGTAAGCCGTAACAGAAATCTCCTCGTAGACCGTACAGCTCCGCCTCCCAGCGATCACGCGGAAAGCGCCAGGGAATTGGTACCTCAGCACGACACCAGCCCTTCTCTCTTTCCTAATAGCGATGGCCTCCAACCTAATAGGCCTCCAACCCATATAATAGCTCTAAAGACCCTTCTGTATGTCCTTCTTTCAGACAGTTTCTGGTTGGAGCTTGTGCGAGTCCGGGACTGAGCCCACAGTCTCTACCTGCCACCTGTCAACCTCTCCACCAAACTCGTCCCTCGTCCGAGGCCCCGCACTTCCGCAGCGCCTCCTCGGCACATCCGGCCATCTTCCATGGCCGCCGCCGGCAAACCTTGTACCTCACCCACTGGCCGCAGAGCTCAAGAGAGGCCAAGCTGGGTGCCATTGAGGTGTACCGCGAGGTGTGGAGTGTGTGATTGGATGGTTTTCGGGCATGGGGCACACAACAGCCATTGTTGACTGAGTGGTTGAGAGCTTGCCTCGTTTCAAAGGGGTAGATGATCATGGACCCATGGAATTGCTTCATGATGTGTGGTGTAGCTAGCGCAACACCAGACTTGTGAAGCATCATCCTTTACTCCTTCTCAAAAGTCTTGGAAACGTGGTCAGCAAACGAACCTTGTTCAACACCTGTCACCTGCACCGTGCGGCCGCCGTGCCATGGTCCCGTCTCTCGTCCCAGCCGCTGCGCCAGGACGTGCTCAAAGACGTCCGGCACCGACGTGCCCGACGCGAGCAACGACGCCGTCAGCGCCCCGGCACTCCTGGGAGGTCGAGAAGCGACGGAGTGGAAGCGAACGCAACGCTCGCTCCGTTCGTCACAAGGCGAGCCCCTAGTAGCGTTCTAGATGTGTTCTGTCAGCTTCGCTTCGTGGTCGACTCTGGTCAGTTCGGCCGTTCGCTCTGAGCACGTCACGAGCCACTGAAGCCCAGCCCACGGGGGTAGTGCTCGGGGTCCGGAGCGCCGTTGGGCGGCATCAAGTGCTCCTGAACGGGGCCCGGCCCGGCCAAATGCGCAGGCCACGAAGAAACCGGTCGTTCGGGAGTGATTTGTTGCGTGTTGCTATTGAATCCTGGACAGTGACGCTGAAAACAACCAATGCATCGCAAGACCTTCCTGAATCATAGCGTGAGGTAAAGCTTGTCTGTCAACGGTCTTAGGATTACTGTACTCACCGCTCTAGGCTCCAAGGGTTCAACTTCATAGATACTGGAGCGTATGTCAAGTCTTGCAAAGCTACACCAGAGACAATTGGCTGAGAGGAATGATAACGTATGTACAAAGAAGTTGAGGTATCTGGCCATATTCAGACACAAACCATATCGCAGGCCAACCAATCCGGTGGTCTGGAAAATGAGGACTTTGTTTGAGGTGGTTGCTTTAAGCTAGTTGTGGGGGAGGGTCTTGCGTTCCAAACAAGTCACAACAAGAAATACTGATGTTGTACAGTGGGCGTCCAGAGTCTGGGCCTTGGATGTGAAATGCTGTGACTCCACGGTGCGCAACCGTTTGAGGGTCACCGAGCTCGTTGCAGCCCAAGTAGCTTGCAGGAAAGCCGCCACGCCGAACCTCACAGCATGAGCTTGGGCATCAGGTCAGCATATCATCGGTTCCGGGATGTTGGGGAAGTTGCTGTGAAACTCCCTGTGAAAGTAAGCTGCAAGCGTCATGGGTTGTTAGTTCCTCCACCACTTGGGATTGAGTGGTGCAAGCCTGGTCTTACCAAGGAACTAGTTGATCATATGACTTCGACGGCAAAGAAATCCAAAGAATCGATGCTATACACTGTATAGGCTATATACATTGTATACACTCTTCTATCCGTCTAGAGTCTAGAAAAAAATAGTGATAATTGTTTACTGACTGTTACAGGTAATAGGACAAAGCCAAGATATATCTGTATACAAGAGTTCTTATATCCGTCGTATAATATCACACCAAAGCTGCAAGAGATCCGTCTTAGACCTTGGCAAAAGATTGTTCGGCCCATGTGGATCGGGAAATGTGATCCCTGTGACCCCCAAAGGCACAGCCTACAGGGCCTACATAGCACAACTGCCCATTAAAAACCTCAAAATGTATAGCTGTGTATCCTGTCCAACTCAAGAAGCCTCACACAACAGCGAATGGTGATTCATCTTCATGCTAAACGTCCTTCCCCTCAAGTAGTGTTTGGCCTCCAATTCTCCTAGGTGTTTCTTTTTTTGCAGCTGGTGCTGGTGGAGGTCCAAAAGGTCCCTCTGAAACAACCCAGATGGAGCTTCCATTCTTACACCTGCCTATGATTTCGCAGTGAAGAACTAAACCAGCTTGCCACCATTAAACCAGCCACCTCACCTCTTTTCATGCAGGGGAATCGTAGTAATCATCCATCAGGAAAAACCTCTTCATCCGCCTTCCTTGGGCGACGGAATCCTTCAAAGGCACTGATAGACGTAGAGCCACCCTGCAGAGTCGAAACTGAAAGTGACCCGCTCTCCGTCCTGCGATGGAGGGGCCTTCTCCTTGGCGCGGCGAACGGCGAACCGGAGAACGAGCGAGCCGAAACGGAGAAGAACCAAACAACGGTCTTTGGTCTAGGCTCTAGACGAAATCAATGATGGTTTTGATTGGTACCCTGATTCTAGGTGTGGTTTGACCGTTTGACCCAGGTTCTTGCTGGAAGGACAAGGCAACAACGCGATGTTCACTGCCATCCGCTTTGGTGGGCTTGATTGAACTGACCGCACCAATACCGTGAGCAAATTCGGGCAGGTTCTGATAACCCGGGCTGTGACCTTGCCAGTTTCGGAAAATCAATCTATGGAGTGAGAATAAATCGAAGGAAAGGTGAAGGAAGGGGATGGGTTTTGGCCCCTTCTTTCAAGGAGCCTTGCTAAAGGGGTCCTTGCCTTCTAATTGTCCTTGTGTCCTTTTAATGTTGTCTCTTTTTCACATTTAGTCCACCCACCTGAGCCCTTTGAGCCTTCAGTGCTTTTCTTAACAGTGGCTTGATTGGCCGATGAGCCACACCGGCGGACGACGCCAGCACACCGCCAAGCAACTCTCAAGGGATGCGTCTCTCGGAAATGGAAGTCCTGGACGCTCGGTCCCGGCGACGACGTGAAGCGAGAGAGCCGCCGGGTCCCGGCGAGGAGAGCGGTCGGAAGGCGACGAACAAAAGAGAGGACACGTCACTTCAGCTCCTCATAGATGGATGGTCGCCCTGAGGTGAGTTGGAAGTGACAGACCCTAATTGTCGCAAAAGATGGACAGTAAGACCTTACATGAAGCTTTTCTGGGAAGGCGATTTGCGCTGCAGGCGATTTTGATTCTCGCCATGGCAGGCACCAAGGAATTTCAAGGAACAACTTCCAAGAAGCGAGTTGCTGTTCCATGAGTCTGGCTTGACTCCAACTCAAGTGCCCATTCACCTCCATGTTGTCGAAATCAAAGGAGCAGAGTGAAGAACAAGCCAGTCCAGGACAGATTTCAAGAGCTGGTATAATCCAGCAAGACAGAGACCCAAGTCACCCAAGAACAAGAAAAAAAAGGCCAACCTAGTGCTAGTAGTAACAAGTGCCACGCTAGTAGTAACAAGTGCCTTACTAGTAGTAACAATGTTTGCTATTAGAAACAAGTCTTCTGAAGGTGAAGTCGGTTCGGCGTGACTGGCAGGTCCGACGGCAGTGGTCGCCGCACTCGATAGGAAAAGGAGGAGGACGAAGAGCGAGAAAGGCGCACCAAGCCGTTTAAAAAAATCGAGAGACCCTCACCATGGAGTGGTCAACAATTGGGAAAGATCAAAAAAATGATCGATTGCTTGCAACCAAACGACACGGGATGAGGCTCACAATGATTGATGTGGCGAAATGTCACCTTGTCTTATATCATTTCGACTGAATCCATGAAGGATACGAACTGATCTCAGTCTCTTTCTGTAATCCTAAACTAAGCCAAAATTGCACGCCTGTAGCCTTGCCACCACCCCTTGCCATTCATTGCTATCCCTTTCCGCATCCCGGAGAACCCAAGTGGTCCGTGTAGAGGACCACACCATTGAAGAAGACCTCGGTGAGGGATGTGCAAAAAGGATCCTCCATATAAACTTTTACAATTTGAATCCAACATCTCCAAGAAAGAAAGTAGTTTCATGCAAGATTGTACATGTGCTTTTTGGCTCTTTGTCGTTCTTCGGTGTCAGCGTGTGCTTGCCAAAGAGTATCAAATGTCTCATGAGGATTCTCCTTCGCTGTCTATTTGGGTGTGCAATGGCGTGAGATGTGATCAGGAGGCCTTCAAGAGCAAGAGTTGAAGATACAATCTTTCAATGCTGAACACCGTGTTGAAGCGGGTTGACAAGGCTCAAGCAATGTAATTAAGCTGCAAAGTAATCTAAATTGATCCATCTATTCTTCAATTCCTGCTTGGGCTTCGGGAGCGCCACTTTCACTATCCGATATTCAGCTCATGTTTCACGGCCCACCCGCCCGGAGTTTCAACGAATCCCACCCGCAGCCAGGAGACAAAAGCGTGCAGCATGGCCAGGCCGATGGGGAGGCGACCACTGACGGCCATGAACCTTGCGAAGGCCCACTTTCTCGGAATCTTGATTCCAAAAGATTGGGCCAAGGCACTGAATCTGAAGGAAAAGACATGGACAGGATGCTATGTCATGTCTTCGTGTGTTAAGTCTCTGTTGGGCGGGGGGGGGATAGGCCGGGACTGAGGAGCAAGTAAACCTGGACCTGGGAAGCTGCAACGCAAGAAAGCTCAGAGGCTTCTTCAAGGAAGCTTTGCCAGCCTGAGGGCGGGGAGGAGCTTATTATGCCTTTGCTTCCTAGATTTTTAGGGAAACTATATATACAGTATATATATATATAAACAATTGAGAGTATCTTCCTGATCTCCCGACTACCGACATAAGGAATTGCGTGTGTGTGTCTCAGAGGTACAATCTTCACAAAAGGAAACATTGTTGGCAATCCGAGATCAAACTCGGGTATCAGGACTTCTTGATAAAGCAGTCCGCGGTACTGGTACCAAGCCTTTGACCGGCTAAGCTCTGTCCCATCCAAAAGAACTTCAGCTCTTCAGAGAGACATACAGTACAACCCCTGCTTTGCACTGAACGCAAAGGCCAGAATCTGTCCAAACCGGAACAAGTCTGCCCATTTCTCCGCGCGACAGTCCACACGCACGAAACCGCC
The DNA here is from genome assembly GCA_963970005.1 of Durusdinium trenchii. Taxonomy (NCBI): domain Eukaryota; class Dinophyceae; order Suessiales; family Symbiodiniaceae; genus Durusdinium; species Durusdinium trenchii. The sequence continues at coordinate 37,271 of CAXAMN010000337.1, forward strand.
GGGCCGCAAGTTGGACAACATGCACAGCCCAGCGCAGGCAGTTTGAAGCTCCGCGATGGGTGCCTGCGCAGTCATTGTGTCCATTCAACTGCAAAGTTCATGAAGGCTCTGCAGGCACTCAGACCATTCGAGACCTAAAATCCCTGTGTCATATGGATCTTTGTCAAAAAACATCTCATCAAAATCATCGCCTGGCGGTTCGACTCGAAATGCCACGTCGCCCAGGCCCTCCCCTTCAATGAAAGCGAAAAGACTCGAAGGGGGCCTTGCAGAACAAGGGCAGCTTCCGAACGCCAAAGATCGCCATGGTGAAGGATAAGTACCTGAAGAATCCGTGTCGGGTTGAAACCGTTGAAACCGTTGAAACCGAAGACCGTGTCAGGACAGTCATCCCCTGCGACGACTGTGGTGTGAGGATGTGTGAGGTGAATTTCAAACTGCAGATCACCCCTTCATGTAGGGAACATCCAGGTGACAAAAGGAAACACGCGACACGTTGTGCTTCCCGCAGGTTTGGATTCACACCAAGCCCGTACCTCCAAAAAGAACAACTTGTATACATTGAGTGACTCAATGTGGTCAAAGATACACTGATACACCACCCGCCACAAAACCCGTCCTTTCATGACCTGACAAAGCCTCACAAATCATGCAACCCCAACCAAACAACTAGACTCACAAAATCACATAAAATCACTGCAGCTTCCAAACAAGGTTCCTCACTCAGAGCAGATTGTCTCCGAGGAGCTGGAGGGTCTGGGCGACGGAGGTCACCAAGGCAGGCACCAGTGTGGGCCCCACGCAGGCGTAGTGAAATCCAAAGAACCAACCCCACCTCACGAGACACATGGAGACGGAAACCACGGTTTCACACGAGGCAGTGCGACGAGGCGTTGATCATAGAGGTGTGGCAGGGCAGTGAGCTTTACCTTGGACTGACTGGAAGTGTGAGGCTTGGCACCTGCAATCGCGACTGGAGATGACCAACAATCATTGCACATTGACTAGTCTTTCATGCAGGTGAAAGGAAACGCTACTAGGGGCTCCTGGCCTTACTACTAGGAACAAAAAGCTACTAGGGGCTCCTGGCATCGCTACTAGGAGCAAGCACGCTACTAAGGGCTCCTGGTGAAAGGGGCCATACAAATGCTCCGAACTTTCGCTGCCATTTGGCGGTACCCATCGGATCTTCTCTGAGGCAAGGTGCATGTTCAGGACCCGATAGTACATGTGAAAAAGGGAGATGTCGTCGAACTTCTTGCGCAGGACCAAGAAGAACCTCAAGAAATCTGCAAAATCCTTGCCCCTGGAAAGTGACTGCTGGAGAACAATCAGCCATTCTTGGAGGAATTTCAGCACGCTATTGACTTCGGCCATGTCAAAATCATCATATACCATTCATATGTTCTTGTCCCGACTGACTCACCAAAGTTTAGCCTACTTCCCGCTCCCTCAAAGGGTCAAGGCAGCCAGGAAACGTATCCAGAAGCTCCATCTGTCGGCAGTGGTACTGCAGCCAAATCAAAGGCTCTGCCACATTCTTAGGCCTTGGAAGCAGTGGAAAGCCATGCCAAGTCAATCCGACTTGTCCTTTTCGGAATGCAACAAATCTCGGTGAAAGGAGGAACAACAGGAGGTGGCTTCCCCAAATTTGAGGGTCCTCACGCATGCCTAGTAGCTAGAAGCTACTCGGTGGAGGCCATCGCTATTAGGTTGCAGGCCATCGCTACTAGTAGCAAGAAGCTACTAGTAACAAAGGGTTCCACCTTCTCCGCATGCTTGAAGCGTGCCCTGTCGGGAACACACTTCGTTGGGGTCCCCAGCAGCGAGTCCAAACGGAAGTCAGAGGAAATCATGTCATAGAGGATCGCACAGACTTCGTACAGGTTCAGTAAGACTTGCGTCGAGTTATAAACGGCCATGATTTCGAAAATGATGACCTGAGATCAAGGCGGAAAAAGTGAACAACCAATTCCCTGGTCGTTCTAGCGGCCTTCTACACCTGAGATTTGCTGAACCAAAGGGCGGCCTAACCGTTGAAGTTCGTGCGGGTGGTCAATACGGGGCTTAACTAAAGGAAGCGCGACTAGATTGCAACAAATTGACATTGCCTTGTTGAACCATTCCAGCTTGGGGGTAGGAAGCATATACAAGGTCTCTTCCATTCAGTGCTTTCTTTCCCTCGTCTCTCAGAGCTCTGGTCTAAGTCACAGTATGTTTTTCAAAAGCTGCCCTCCGCTGCAACAACAGGTGGATCTGGGATGCAAGAGCTCCCAAGACTATTTCTGTGATGGTACCAACCAGAAAAAGGGACTACTGGTCACCAATTGTTTGAAGCTCAAAAAGGTATCTGTCAACCCACCACCCCGTAGAGACCCACCAAAATTTGAAACGGAGCAACCGCAGCCAGGAAGCTGAGCGCACGGAGCTCCGCCGCTCCATGTATCGTACGCCCACGAAGACCAAGAAGCAATAGCCAAAGCTCACCAGGGCCTTTTTCCAAGCGCAACCCATGCTGACCGGACACGGCGACACGACCACCAGCCACTGGGTGGGCAAGTCAACGAGAGAAGATCCCTCCGGCAGATCACCTTGTGGGGCCCAGTATATCCCAAATACTCAGATACCTGATCTTTATATCAACCAATCTCCTTTGGAGTGTGTATTACAACGGTTGGCTCGATGTTTGGGTAGAAAGCAGCTTGTTAAAAAGTCTTTGAGATCCTTGACCGTCTGAGGTTCCGACTGCGCTGCCCCACCTGAAGGCCACAAGGGACAGAGTTGGGAGGTTTTTGTGTCACTTGGTGGAAGTGTCCGCCTACCCTTGCCAAGGTTAGCTCACCACTACCACTATATAATACTACTACTACTACTACTACTACTACTACTACTACTACTACTACTACTGCTACTCCTGCTACTCCTGCTGCTGCTGCTGCTGCTGCT